>JAZHYW010033349.1:0-25677 GCA_037355805.1 Ixodes ricinus
TAAAAGTGCAATGTAATGGCGCATTCAAAATTAGTGGTTAGTTTTTAGCAGACATGTACGTAACGCGTTACAAGTAACGAGTTACTTGTACCTAGTTACTATTTTCGGTAACGAGTAACGTATTTAGTTACTTTTTTTAGAAAAGGAACGAGTAACGGTATTTAGTTACTTTGAAGGCCAAGTAACGAGTAACGGTATCTCGTTGGGTGGTTTCATTTGAAATCGAACACGCTTGTCGGGGTGGGTCCTTCGATTTTTTTTGAAAAAATATATGTAATTGCCCCATTTCTGGGAAGAACAAAACCGCTTTTCAAAATTTTTTAAAAAAATATTTCGCTTCACGAAAAATTATTGAGTGGAGCAGGGTGAAAATCGGTTTTTTACTCCGTGATTTTTCTACCCAGTTCTGTACGCTGGTATAAATACGGGAAGCATACAAAACTCACAGTAATTTTTTGTGCTCTTGTATGTTACTTCGACTATTTTTTAGTTGAAAGGAAAATAATTTTGTATTTTTGTTTATTGAGATAAAAAATGCCAAACATCGTCTCTTTGACAATCCGGTGACATCTTCAGAGCCTTGTAACTCATGAGTCATTATATTTGTCGCTTACCAAATACTATGCGGGTGTAGCCCTATTCATGGGCTATCGACGGGCATAAGTTTAGTTTATTTTATTTTCACTGAAATTTTTATATAAAATTTGAAATATCGTCGAAAATGAAATTTACCGATATTTTGAACCCACTTTATTAAAAAAGGCCATTTTTTATTTCGTTCAATTTTTTTATTATTGCTGCCGATCATATTAACTTTCAATTGGCTTGATGCGATTTCCCCTTTTTTGTTGTATCTTCTCTAGAAGTGATCAAAATCACTCCCACGTGACAATGCGGTGACAACTTCAGAGCCTTGTAACTCATGAGTTATTTTATTTGTCGCTTACCAAATACTATGCGGGTGTAGCCCTATACATGGAATATCGACGGGCATAAGTTTAGTTTATTTTATTTTCACAACTTTTTTTATATAAAATGTGAAAAATCGTCGAAAATGAAATTAACCGATATTTTGAACCCACTTTATTGAAAAAGGCCATTTTTATTTCTTTCAATTTTTTTTATTATTGCTGCCGATCATCTGACTTTCAATTGGCTCGATGGGATTTTCCCCTTTTTTGTTGTATCTTCTCTAGAAGTGATCGAAATCGCTCCCGCTTTCTCAGAACGGCCAAACGCAGTTTCCGCAGGTCGGCTTCGCTGCAAAGACTATACTGCTTATTTGTGTGTTCAAATGCAGCGGGTAAATTCATTTTGATTGAGTACACTCGTGCTTGGCTACATATTGTTTATTTCTTAATTTTTAATGATGGCAACTGAAATTCCTTAGTCCGATCGTTAGCGGTACAGCGGATGTTCCATTACCTTTATTTATTCCCAAACCAAAGCAATGTGTGCCTAGCCAAAGCAAATCTACCGTAGCCAATTAAAATAAAATCGTCAAATCGCTTTTCTATATTCCAGAAGGCTGTACAATCTTTGCATTAAGCTTGGTGCGACAAAGTGGAGAAACTAAAAGTCTACAGAGACATTAAGTGACTGCTTTCGCTGCCTTCAGTGCATGTGGGAATCGTTGCTTCTTGGCATCAGAGATATCGATCAGTCTTGAACAAAACCAAACACTTTTATTTTTGACTGCACACATCGTTCAAACAAGGGCACGACTCGTTCACCGTTCACTGCTGCGGCACCAGTGGTCAGATCTGCAGGCTACGACTACGGCGATGAAGCTTCTCGATGACCTCGACTTTCGGTACAAAGCTCAGCTCATCGCTCCGCTCGATGTCGCAGAGATAGAGGACGTGAACGCTCGAGTGCACCGGCAAGTACACGGCACTCGAGTGACGTCACTGTGAGTGCGGCTCATGTTTGACCCTGAAGGCATTGCGTGAGCAGTTGATTTAGTGCTCGTGATCCAATACCTAGCTTCTGTAGACGCATACGACTAGTGACACTGTCAATCGCTGCAACGGCTGTTCCGTAGCTTGACGTTCATGACAGTAGTCTGAATGGCGCTTCCCGATGCTTTGCCAAGTCCGAGCACGTTGCATCCCACGATCAAGCATTGGCGCCATCAGAATCGCTGCAGATAACATAGCGATTGTTCTACTGATGAGTTCATGGGTCAACATTGCTTGATCTAGTCTTTAATCTGTCGCTAGCCTTCTAGTGCGTGTGGGTACATAAAGCGAGCTCGTGCTTCATAGCTATGAACGTCATGCCAGCATCGAGTATCGATCAGTCTTGCAGACAAAATCCAGACACTTGTTATTTTTAACTGCACACACTCGTTCAAACAGAAGGGCCACCGTCTCGGGTTCACCGCTCGCTCGCTTTGGCTCCAGTTTTCGTTCTGTCCGTCTCGACTTACCACGCTGTTGAACTTCTCGGCTGCATCCGACCGCTGCGGTACAAAGTTCAGCTCGCCTCCCGCGCTCGATCGTCTAAGCAGAGGCAAGCCGATGCCGTTGTCAAAAAGTTCCAATATTGCGTTGCTCGTGAAGTGGACTATTTAAAGCACAACAAAATATTGTTTTACACGTGCATCCTAAATATACTAGCGTTAATTAATAAAAGTGTCTATTTATCGCCAACTGGTGTTTGTGTTCTGTAAAACATTGTCTTCGGTTCATGTAAACTCTGTCCGTTTTCCTCACTTTTGTTCTGCAAACTGCTTTTCCTTGTAAAAGAGGGGCATGTGATATTACATATTTTTGATATACACGCTGACAATAAAGAACAGGCAATTACATGGTTATTTGAACGCACGCGACAAGACACATCATGGATTGGCGCCCGTGCCGGATGCTTCCTGGGTGTAACGGAGATGGGTCTATAGCGCGAAGGGCCGGGCGTGCTGTACGTGCCTTACAAGCTGTGTATAGCACAAACAGATATATGACCCCGGTCTGGCTACATGAAGGGCTCGTTCCGCTTTCTCCGCCCTTTGTGCCCTGGCTTTAGACATCGGATAATGGAACATCCGCTGCACCGCTAACTATCAGACTAAAGAATGTCAGTTGCCATTATTAAAAATTTAGAAAATACAATATGCAGCCAAGCACGAGTGTTCTCCATCAAAATGAATTTACCCGCTGCATTTGAACACACATAAGCAGTTTAGTCTTTGCAGCGAAGCCGACCTGCGGAAACTGCGTTTGGCCGTTATGAGAAAGCGGGAGCGATTTCGATCATTTCTAGAGAACATACAACAAAAAAGGGGGAAATCCCATCAAACCAATTGAAAGTTCATATTATCGGCAGCAATAATAAAAAAATTGAAAGAAATAAAAAATGGCCTTTTTCGATTAAGTGGGTTCAAAATATCGGTTAATTTCATTTTCGACGATATTTCATATTTTATATAAAAAATTCTGTGAAAATAAAATAAACTAAACATATGCCCGTCGATATTCCATGTATAGGGCTACACCCGCATAGTATTTGGTAAGCGACAAATAAAATAACTCATGAGTTACAAGGCTCTGAAGTTGTCACCGCATTGTCACGTGGCAGTGATTTTGATCACTTCTAGAGAAGATACAACAAAAAAGGGGGAAATCGCATCAAGCCAATTGAAAGTTCATATGATCGGCAGCAATAATAAAAAAATTGAACGAAATAAAAAATGGCCTTTTTTAATAAAGTGGGTTCAAAATATCGGTAAATTTCATTTTCGACGAAATTTCAAATTTTATATAAAAATTTCAGTGAAAATAAAATAAACTAAACTTATGCCCGTCGATAGCCCATGTATAGGGCTACACCCGCATAGTATTTGGTAAGCGACAAATATAATAACTCATGAGTTACAAGGCTCTGAAGATGTCACCGGATTGTCAAAGAGACAATGTTTGGCATTTTTTATCTCAATAAACAAAAATACTAAATTATTTTCCTTTCAACTAAAAAATAGTCGAAATAACATACAAGAGCACAAAAAATTACTGTGAGTTTTGTATGCTTCCCGTATTTATACCAGCGTACAGAACTGGGTAGAAAAATCACGGAGTAAAAAACCGATTTTCACCCTGCTCCACTCAATAATTTTTCGTGAAGCGAAATATTTTTTTAAAAAATTTTGAAAAGCGGTTTTGTTCTTTCCAGAAATGGGGCAATTACATATATTTTTCAAAAAAAAATCGAAAGACCCACCCCGACAAGCGTGTTCGATTTCAAATGAAACCACCCCGTTACTTTTTAGGAGTAACGTGTACAACACCGCTTAAACGGCCTTGTTTTTACTCTAGCCTGAGTATGCGTCTATTGTGACAAAGGCAGATGTGCAACCCTAAAAACAAATAAACAGTATGACAGTACAGGTAGAATCTTTTGCCGTCACATCGAGCACAGATTGTGCTTGCGACCGCAGGAGCTGAACACGTCAGTCGAACAGTTAGACTGACGTTTCCAGCGATAAACGTTTCTGTACTGAACTCTACAGCTGGGAATGTCCTTCACCCAGCGAGCACAATCAGATTCGTTGGTTGAACTTTCTAGAACCGGGTACGGACCGAATGCAACCCGGAGGTTGCAAACACGGGAAGGCACATAACCCATTACCCGCTGTCCTCAATGAAGGCGCAGTTCCCGAAGATTCACCAGCTCTTCCTGAAACACAACACTGCCGTTCCTTCGAGCGCGTCAGTAGAACGACGCTTTAGCGTCGCCAGAGATGTATTTTCAAGGAAGCGGGGAAACATAACTGATGAAAACTTCGACAGGCAGCTGCTGCTTAAGTGCAACGACTACTAAAAGGAAAGCAATAAACCATGAAACAAAAACAGTTGTGCATTCGGTCCTGAAAGTAACGTGAAAAGTAACTCGTTACTTTTGAGGTAACTCACGCGTTCCTTTTGAGAATCGGTAACGAGTAACGTATTTAGTTACTTTTTGAGCGAGTAACGAGTAACGGTATTTAGTTACTTTTTTGGGGTAACGTGTACATGTCTGGTTTTTATAGAGAGGAGGAGTTTCGTAGGGCGACATTGTTACCCGTTGTAGATTATAAAAAGTGCAGTACAACTGTAAGCTCGGTATCTCTAACGCTCCTTACGAAGTATATGTGATACACGATCGCACAACGGTAGGATGTAGATGGGTGACAGAACACAAAGTTCCTGCTGAAGCTCCTTGATATAGGCGTTTTTTACATGTACCGCCAACCACTGTTGTGGAAACACGCGAAACACGTACCACGAGCGTGTGCTCCCCCTCCATTCGCTTTCGAGGGACCAGTCATTTTAGGGCTACGCCGCCATTTGCCTCCAAGGGCCACTCGAGACACGGGCCTCATGCACTGGCAGATTTGAGGTTACTTGAAAGACCAACGCAAATACATCGAGGGGCTTTAACCTCTACAGGTTCTGCAGCGTGAGCTCCCTGCTTTGAACGAAGCTCGCACTCGCGCATTCTTCCACGTGCTCTGATCTGCGGTGCGTACAACACACTCGGCCAACGATCCGCCAAAGCACTTAGTTTAGCCTGTGAGCTAAACCAAATGAGCTTCGCTTAATGTATTGGCACCTCTTTTCCACAATGGTGTTGTGGGCGCCGTCATCTTGGGGGTCAGTACAAACCAAACGCAACTGCCGATCGTCATGATTCAAAAGTGCGACTTCCTCAGCATTCGTTTCTGTGTTAGGAAGATCATGTAATAATGCTTTGCTTTGTCGCGAACTGTTTAAACATTTGTGGAGGACGGAAAAGCGATTCCTGTGATTTCAAATAAAGCTTAAGATAATTGACAACCATCATTTTAAGCACCAAGATGTGTATGAAGCGTAGCTTATGTAGTGGCTCTAGTTTGGCCCGACCGCACAGGCACAGAAAGTGAACGAACTGTTTGACCTGGCGTTCTTGGCGCTGCTTCAGTGGCTTCATGAGCCCGTAGCGTTGGCTGCGCTCCGAACTAAGGTAAAGCAAAGCAAATATTCAAATCTTAGGGTTCCACAAGCCAAACCAGCAAAAAGCACTTAACACGCCTTAATAAAAAAAAAATTGCGGATTGATTTTGTCTAGCTGGTGATCTTTTGACATGCAACCGAAATCTCAGATTGGCCTCCGTCAGATTGCGAGCGCCTCGGCCGATGTTTAAGCCCGACAAATATGGATTCGTGGGCCATAGCGTTGGCTCAGAGACACTGAGATGATTTAATATTTTGTGTTTTGTTTTAATATCATATTGCCACTTAAGAGCTACCGAAGTGGTTTTTGAAACAAAATATAGTGGAACCATTCCCACAAGCATAGTTTGATTGCGGAAATGATTATTGCAAGTGATAAAAACGTTCAAGTGTTTTCGCATACTTGGCGAATCTCAAATGGCGTAATTCCTTTTAGGGCGCCCATTTCATTTGGATCGCGTCACGCATGTGTACCGACCATCGAGGTACCGACGCACAGTAGAACGCGCGCAAAAACAGCTGTGGTGCACCCGCAGCCTCGCGCTTGTTGTTCTGACATCTCTGTCTCGCTAACTGTGGGCATCTAAGTATCTGACAGCCTGAGATTTGGCGCTTTTTTTGTCTTTCACGTGGCATTCCAAGTGGCACACGACGGCAAATGCACATCGAGCTATTCTTGAGCCCTATCGCCATCTGTATTTCATATTAAGAAACTGCAATTTGCCGTAATTGAACGGGAAAAGTTTGAGGTCTAATAACATTCTCAACGTGTAATATATCAGTACGGAAATTCGGGAAAATGCAATATCGAAGGATGCTTTATAATTTAATATATTGTAATTTTGATTAGTTGATGTGATTTGGTTTTTATAGCAACATAAAATAATACCATTTTAAAGAGTTTTTATACAGTATCTGTATATTATACAGATACTGTATAACATATCTATATTATACAGTCAACCACTGTGAAGGCCTATGAAATAATCTTTTTAGAGGTTGGTGCTAGAGTACCCACGATGCCGATGACTACCCGTTGAGAAGGTGGTGCAATGATTGGCGTGTTCCCGAGAGGCACCGAGATCGCAAGAAAAAAAAAGAAAATGCCCCAAAATAGCCGCCACCAGCGTCCGCAACGCGCCTACACAGGCTGCCACAGCCCACTGACGAGAACTGAAAACTGCCGCTGGAAAGGTCTATACGTCACCGTGTTTTAAGGTCACGTAGTTCGTGTCAAAGACGCTTCATAACACCCGTACTTTCAAGAGAGCCGAGAACAATTTTTTCCCGCACTACAGACTGCCCCATCCCTCTGGTACAAAAGGACGATGGCGTCGAACGTTTTGTTCGATTAGTTTAATGATCCGTATAAAAAATGGAGGAGGCCTGAAATCGCTGCCTCCTTATATCACCAGCATCAAGGTTGAGAGTTTGCAACTGCTTTTGTTTCTCTCAATGAAATCAAAATTAATCCCAATATCACACTGTCAACCTTAGCGCCGTTATTGCAAAAATGAGCCGACTTTAAGCTTCCGCCATGATCTTCACACGCAACATCAAACCTTTCTTTCAAAGCTATGTTCTCCCCCCCCCCCGACTCAGTGGGGCTATTCTTGGCTCTCGGCAGACTGACGGAGTATGGGAATTAGCAATCATTATTTACGTGGAGCACATAATCTCGCAATGCCAGGACGTCTGCGTTTCTTTGTGGAAAACCATAGCCGTTGCGCAAATACACCATAAGTAATTTTGATGCTAAATGTATAAACAGCGGGGTAAAAAAATCAACCCAAGAGCCACTTTGTGTCCCCGATGTGGGCGAGAAATTTACCACGCCGGTAAAACGCTCATCCAAATTGAAACGGGCGGCGTCATGGTCCGAGTCGAGGATTCCTGGCTTTGTGGCGCAAGTTTTCCTTTCAAATTCTCCTGATGTGTTTAGGTTTAAAGTCCAGTGTGCCAATCAAGAAACGCATGCCTCGTTCAGCAGTCGGAAGAACCATGATCGGTCTAGAGTGAAGAAGCGAGATCTGTTACGGCTTTCGCATTGGGACAAATTGCTCCCTGTAGCCGCAGCGCGATTGGGTCGTTGTAACTCTACCCTTCCTACAGCGCTTTAACTTCTTCTGTGGAGAAACTTCAACTTTAACGTGTTAGCCTATTTGCTCACAGGTTGAGTTGGAGAAGTTTACAGACCGATTGGACAAACATGTCATGAGGCCGGAACCTGTAATATCTTATATGGCACAGATCACTATTAAAAAAAACAGCAAGAAAATCTTGCTGGTCAAGCTGGTTTTAAGCTGGTTCAAGCTGGTCTAGGTGGTAATCAAGCTGGTTTGAGCTGGTCAAGTGGGTTCGAGCTGGTTCGAGCTGGCACTGCAGCTGGGCAAGCTGGTACTTGAGCTGGTTCGAGCTGGTACTGAAGCTGGTTCAAGAAGTGAAGCTGGTTCGAGCTGGTTCGGAATCTGGCCCAACCTGGTTCGAGCTTGTCGAACTGGCATTGCTTGGAGCGCGCGCCAAGGTCGGCTGGGGTGGGGACGAGGCCATGTCCTGTTTTTGTCCTCCCGTTTTTGGTAGACTACTCAGGCGCGCTGCGAGCTGCCTTCGTGTGCGAGAAAAGAGAGAAGAGAGAGAGAGAGAGGTAGGAGCAGAGTATTTGAGACACGTTTGGCCATCTTGAGCAGATTTTTGAAGGGACGGCTGTGTGCGCGTTGTTTGGAGACTAATTGAACGCCGGTGCAAGCGAAGCGGGATTTGAGGAGACAGCGAGCGGCAGTCCGTTCAGCGCGTGAAGAAGTCGGACGCCCCGACTGAGGCGTCGTTTCGTGTCTTCGAACATTAGTGTGCTCGTGAATGACGGTGGTGCCGAGGTGTATCGCCAATGCCATCCAAGACACACGGATTTCCTCGCCTCTGCCGACTAGGCAAGAGGCCGCTTCGCCCCAATTACTGGCGGGACCCAGGTTCACTTCTCTCATCCGTGTAGTATTTTTTATTGTTACTGCCTGTTTTTGGCGTGTGTCTAGAATTTTTCGTGCTTAGAGATGAAGCCATCTATGTTTAATTGTTTTGCACCGAGAACAACTGTCTGTGCGACGGTTAGTACTTTGTCAGAGCAGAGGATGTGTAGCATCTGAGCTCATGTGAGCAGGCCGCGAATACGAAAATATTAAACTAGATGCCGAGCTGACTTTTCTGCAGAATTTGCTTGTACCGTATTGTTTAAACTGGCTGGGGAAGTCCACCAGCTTAACCAGCATGACCAGTTCACCCAGCGTAACCCAGCATTTGCACAGCATTCACCAAGCACGACCCAGCATCCAGCCATGTTGGAGCAATAACCCAGCATGAAGCTGCGATGCTGGGACCAGCTTGTGCTGTTTTTTTTTCAATAGAGATTTTACTCTTTGTCTTTTCAAGAAATCTGTTTAAATAGACAACCGATTGATTATCGTAAGCCAAGAAATATTTTAATCGGCGCGCTACAGTTATTTTAGATGAGTATGTTGGCACACTTTTTGTATCACAGTGTTCGCAGAACAGTTCTTCAGGGTCGCTCAGTGTATTGTACAGGGTAGTTTTTTTGCACCCTCACGCGCCTAGAAAATCTTACAACTCCTAGGCTAAGCAAATGTCTTAAGATAAGCCACTTTCTAGTCCGGCCATAGAAGAACATGACAGGGCAACAAGCATATTGCTTAAGTTTATTTCGCAACACTGATTGCGGCACTTCCAAGGACGAAGAAGACGCGCCCAGAATCTTCACAAGTTGTGACATCCGGGCTGGTTCTCATTAGTGTCAAAGATCAAGGATCGCGGTGGGTGTAAAAGGTACAGTGGAAGCTTGGGGTCGTCAGATTATGAAACCAACACCGTCAAAGTTGGCAGTCTTATATTACTCTTACTTTAATACATGAGAAAAAAAAAGACGATCAAGGGAGGGTTTTGCCCATCGTGCTACACTTTTCGTAGAGTTCTCCCTGTAAAGGAGGTTTACTAGATCATTTTCCGAGCGTGAAATATAAGTCGAAATAACTAGCTTTGTTACCTCACTAAGATGCCCAATCGGTGAAATTAGTAATAACAAATTACCCCAAAGCAACTTTTTAGACATAACACTGTTGTGTATAAAACTCAATCAAAACGCGAGGGCTAGCTATGGAAGCGCACATGCAGAGTTTTTAAAAATCATCTATATCTCGAGGACAAAATCAGCACCACCCTAGAATTTTCGTGAACATGTAGACAACCAATTTAGAACACTACTCAGCATAGGGCAAAATCAACCATGAAAATCTCTAAAAAACACTCTATGCTGAATATGAACAAAATCGAGCTACTTTTACTGGTCTCAGAAGCTCCTTGTGTCTATACATGAAAGATAATGTTAGAATAAATAAAAGCGAATAAAAATCGCTTTTATTTATACTAACAATATCTATCAAATGCCCAAAAATGATACTAAAACTTACATTCTTTGGTTAAAGATTATAGATATTTGGCTGCTTTTTTTAAACATTTGCCCCAAGCTTTCAAACACGGAATTAAAAAAGGGACACGATAGGTAAGGGATAATATATTGAAGCATGTCTGCCAGAAGTTTGGATACCTTGTGTTGACACATAACAGCGATGCATTTGAACTACGAAGCATATGTCTACCCATTTTTGCTATTTTCTTCTACATTAATTCGAGCCTTACAGCGAATCTTAAACATTAGTCTTCATAAGAATCCTCAAAAGTTTTGAAGCTCTATTTATCATTATCTGGCATAATTTGCGGGCCGAAAACAAAAGCGAGTGGTTGTCATAAAAATTTATCCCATGAAGCCCATTTTTCAAGAAATATAGCTCTCAAGCTAAGACAAAATGGAAAAGATGAGTCTCGATATGCCCTTAGCTACAGATCTTAAAAATTTGAAACGAAACGGTTCAACAGTAAACTCTGCCCATTTGTACTACCAAACGATGTAAGGCTAGAAATACCAGATTTCACAAGTTCCAACTGAGCTTAATTTCTAATTTATTCACATTTCTTTTATCACAGGTTGAATACAGTTTTTTTCGTCTATATGATCGTATATAATAAATATTTTAGCAAGCGACCAGGCGGTCTATTAGCGATTTAAACACCAGCTAATAGTGTCGCTTCAATGACCACCGTGTGGCCGTATTCTTAAGATGCCAGTAGACCTACTGCTAAATGACCCAAGCATCAAGAATGCTGCCAATGAAGGTCTATGCGCGGCATGCATTCGCCTTCTCCGTATAAACTATTACAAGTAAGTAACCAAAATAAAGCATTTTAGGCTTATGCTTTAGAGCACGCAGTTACTACTGCAGACGCCAGCACCTGCAGCGGGTAAAACTATACTCACTCTCTGCATGCTCCTTTGTGGTTGGATAATTTAGCAAGACGGTCCATAAACAAGGAAGCAATCAAGAAATCGTGTTCTGCCGGCTTAAAGGAACTGATAGGACAATTATATGCGTGTTTTTGTTTTCTTCTAGAAATTGTTTTTAGAATCTGGTTGTAATGAAACATTGTATCTTAGAAAAACAAATTTCGTCTTCTATGTTTATCATCCAAATTGATGTAGAGTTTATTGGCTACCGATTCCAAGTAGGAACTGAAACTGGGCCGTAGTAACCTCATATGCTTTTGTTAGTCAGTCGATTTCGACGCCGACTACAAACAAAAAGCCCGATTAGGATATTAAAATCACAATCTACTAACCGTGTCATGGGAAAGCAAGGGGATGGAAAAATATCCTGGCCAAAATAACCTCGTACAAAATGACCCCGGACAGAATAGCGCACCAAGATGAATCTTGAGGCTATGGTCGACTTGGTCATCTTTCCAAGGCGTCGTGCGATTTTGTCTTGGATATGGCTTGTGTCAAGAGTAAAGAAGAGTTATCGCGATGTTACAGCTCACCCGTCGGCTCCGTTATCGCTCTCGTGTCGCGCGCTCATGTAACTGGGCACTCTCGTTTCGCGAACTCTAATGGCACACGCCCTCGTGTCGCGGCGCTGTCGTGTCGCGCGACTATCGCGCACTCCTGTCAGCGCTCTCCTGTCGTGCGCTCTCGAGGCACTCTTCCGAAGGCCAGAGCACGAGATCGCGGATTCGCGGGATGATTTCGCGGAACGACAGCTTGTGCTAGATGAAGTCACTGGAACCCGAGACGGCAGCGCCAAACTACCCGTAGGGTTGCCATTCTGGCTCTGGAATTGACGAGTTTTTCCTGACCTCTCCATTCTTGGCGGGCCTGTCTAAATTCGCTCGTGACGGGTAGCTTTATAGAGACCTTATATTTATACTGGTGTTTTGCTTCCACACACAGGCCACACACAGGTACTTACATGCAGTAGTCGGTGCTAGGAGGCACTGAAAAATAATTTTATTGTCTTGAAATACGCAACAACATTAATATCATTGTAAGATATCCGTGGAGATGGGCATGATTCATAAGTTGATCGAATTCACAGTGCCAAACCAATTTATATTTTTGAGAAGCGCCTTCAGTACGGTGATGATTGATGGCGATCTTGGTTCAACTGGTTTAGAAGCACCTTCTCGAAGTTTCGGAAACATGAAGGGGCCGAAATAGCGACTGCCATGGCAACGGGCACCGATCGAACTAATCATCTTGCGAGATTCTGGTCGCCTGTATGTTAGAATATGTTCGTGTCCGACTAGCATGTAGAGAACGCGATGGCTCTACTTTCCCAGGATCCAGTGATTTCAGTGCTAGACAGGCACGTCTGAAAGATAGAAGAGCCATCAAGCTCTCGCTTCGTGCCTTTTGCGGAACGAAATGCTATAGGGTTTAAAATGCATGTAACCAACATGAAAATGAGAGACCACAAGTTAGCAATCAGCGGCTCTAGGCGCGTTTTGAACATTATGCAATATTTGTATTCCAAAGGTCTAATCCACAAAGTTGGAACGGTCCGCAATAAACAAAACACCAGACATGACAGCAAAAACGACACAACCATGACTCCAGATTGCTCCATAAAACTACTCCTTGCTCCGTTCGTTGAGTACAACGAACGCCAGTTTGGGTGGAATTGTCGTTGCTGTTGTTTCCATCCCTCAGAACAGAACTAACGCCGCTGCAGGGACGAGGCTTTATATTCGAATTAAGCAATCTCAAGGTATCTGCGTTTACGCTAACACATACAATGCAATATACACTTTACTCTTGAATTATTTCCAGAGGAAGAAACCGAATTAATGTCCTCGATGGGTAAGCTGGTCTCACTCTACTGGCATTTTACGCTATTAAAATAATACCGAAGTAGTGAAGTTTTTGAAAATCTTACGAAGTGGCTACTCAGGTGGCGATATTAAGCTATATTATTACAATGTTCCAGATAAAAAAAAGTAATATATTGCCTTCTTTATGATGTGTTGTTAGTCAAATATTTCAGACGAATATTTATGCTCTTTGCAACTTTACGGTTATTGGGTTATTCTAAAAGCACCTAGTGAAAATAATACACAAATATTTCATATTAAGGCGGAATGTAGTTTATAATGATTTTTCGGGTTAAAAATGTTTTTAAAGTTATTGTCTTTATCGGACATGTAACCTATAGGTTGAATAAAATATTCTGTTTATATTTAACCTAAAATTAGGGTTATACAAAAATATGTCGACGATATAATGAATATTATGTACTAGCTGCTTTACATGAACTAGTTTTCCCGCGCAAACAGAGGGGGCAGCACGGTGAAGCGCGTGCAGCTGTCGAAAGCAGGTACAGTACCTTCATGTGTCATCGTGCCAAATGATGCCGTTCCGTTCAAATTTGGAGCTGCGCTACACGAGTTGTTGTGACCTTGTGCACGATGACGTCGTCTATTTCGGCTTAAACTGCAAAACAGAGCCATGAGCGAACCTAACTTCTATGATGCTCGCCTCTTCGCTTCTTTGCCCACAAAAGTCTTATTTTTTACCAACTATAGCCATTGAGACGTCAATAGAGGCCGAAAATGACGGATCATGTTCACTCCTTTTGAGTCGTGATTGGCTCTTCGGCATTCTTATCGGTTGATGCCGGAAGCCTAGTGGCCGCGGAAGGATAATAGGTCATATTAAGCTCACCCCAGTCTGCGTGTCCTAAGCTGCCGGCGACTCTTGACACAGTAACACCACGTAATCTGCGACTTTTAACCTTCTGCAGGCTTTGAAAGCACGGATTGGCTAAGTTACGGGGATGCTCCAGCACAGTCGAAGAAAGAGGGTATGTACCACTTCATCGTGTTCTCTGGAAGTATTGACCAAATAATGACAAACGTGTGATTTTGGCTATGCTGTTCTATTTTCAGCAAATAGGTGAGTTTCAACAGTAGACTCCCATTTTTTAGCGCTGACCGCCATGATCGTGAATCCCGTAAAAATGGGGTGTCGTCGCAGTTCGGCTGGAGTGTCCATTCAGCCGACGGCTCCATTCGGCTAGAATTTCCAGTTGAGGTGGAAACTTCAAATCGGATTTATCCCCGGTTCGGCTAGATAGAGCCTCCATTACAGCTGGACGATTCAGCTCAGTTAGGCCCCGATTCGGCAAGAATCTTTAATTCGGCTGGATACTTCAACTTGGCGAAATCCTCGGTTCGGCTGGAATATCTCATTCGGCTGGACGCTTCAATATGGCTAGATCCCCGATCTGGCTAGAATCCCCGATTCGAATGGACGCTTCAATTTCGACTGGATGCTTCAATTTGGTTAATTCTCCAATTCGGCTGGACGCTCCAATCCGATTGATTTCTAAGTTTAGTTAGAACCTCCCATTAAATCGATCGGATGGTTGTTTGGCTCAAGCACATGAAATTTCCTATAATTTTGTAATTTTAGGTATGACTGACTAAGGTATGCCCAATGTATTGGGGTGGTAAACTATGCTGCATCATGCGCTAGAACCTCATTGCAAATAAAATCTTGCTGTCGAAAGCCGGACTCAAACCATAACCGTAACCTAAACCGAAAACCGTTCAGGAACGAATTTCTTCACTAAATGTAACTGGAACGAAACCGTTATTTGAAATTTATATAAAAACCGTAACCGTATCCATAAGAGTAAATTATTTACCGGTAACGGATAATAACCAATATTAAGCTAAAAAATAGTTTAGTTTTTCCTCAAGAATGGTCTTGAGGAGGGATCTTGAAATGGCGTGGCAATTTGATAGTTACCATCAGCGAGTGGTGCCTCTGGTAATAAATTTCAGTTCAATTTAAATTTGGATTAAGAATGCTTAGTTGAAACTGGTGGTCAAGCTTATAATGAAAGGTCTATATAGTTCTATATCTGCCACAGTTCTACAATCGCGATATGTATTCAATAAGTGTCGCCTTCAGGGTATTGACAACTAAGTTAGAACTCTCAGATATCCATCGAACTCGGTTCTTTCAAAACCAGAGATGTTCCGGACCTGCAGCTAGGGATGTACCGAACCGCTTGAGGTTCAAGTTCGACCAGGTTAGACTATTTCGAACTTCTATTGAAAAATCGAAAAAGGTCGACTAGGGTTTGACTTTTATACGCATGCACGACGGGCTGGCTTAGTTTGCTTTGGATTGGGTGGTGATGACCAAATAATCAAGTCAATCATTTTACTTTCAGTAAGGTCAGCCCTGTTTATTTGTTTTGGTAACATAGCAAGAGTAAATTGTGTTTTTAACTTTTAAGTTATTAGAATTATGTTCCGTTGACCGTAACTATTTATAAAACAAAACAACCTATTCCTAAAAACATGTTCTTCAAGGCTAGACATGCTTGTATCAAAGTCTAGCCACACTGTCCACAAAGTCGAATTTTGTAGAACCTGGTTAAAGCGTCGAAGGTTCGTCCGGCTCGACGAAAGCTCGTGACATCCCTAGTTGCAAGATTACTGAAGGAGAAGTTCCGCCTCCTAATTCCCGAGAACAATTGCGCTGCTATATAAATGCAAAAAGTTCCTAGCATTACAGAAGTAGAGAGCGAGAAGCGTGGGCTACTATAACCACATGAATTTGCTTGCAAATAGCAAACATTACGCCGGTGTAACAGTGCACAACAACGAATACTAGAGATAGGAACGAACAAAACTGGACATATTTTTACAGCCTTCTGGGCTTTTCGTTCCTGTCCTTAGTCTTCCTTGTTTTGCGCTATTGAATTTACATATTGTTAGACTCTCACGAACTAGCTGCACTCTCAATTTTATTACTTTATTCTATATTGCATTTTTTTCTCTAGAGAAGTCTTTGGTTCTGATCCTTACTTCACGGTAGACGAAGCCTATTCTGCATATATTAAGTTGCAACATACTACATAAACGAGAAGATGCGTATGATTTTTTTGGCACCCAGTGGGAACTTTCTGATGGATGTTTACGAATGCCGTCGAACAACGAAGTAGAGATACTTATTCTTATTTTAGAGCGCAGCTCTTAAGCGCCCTTTTCCGGGTTGAGCGGCGACGCCGCTCAACCCGGAAAATGCATTGTCTTCTTCCCGCCCTGAAGAAGAAAGTAACACTGTCGAAACGTCGACAGACGTCTGGCCCCTTTCTAATTTTTTTTAATTATTTATTTATTTTTTATTTAACAATTTATTTTTTAAGTTCTTGTGTCAAACTTTGACTATTATTCCATCATTTTTAAGTGTATTCTCCAGGTATCTAATGTTCTTCTGTCTAGCCTTCATGGTTATTGTAAACTAATACCTTTTTTTTGCGGGACGTTACTTTTTTTACACTTTTTTCACCATTAATTTAGATTATTGTTTTTATTATACCACAGCTGCTGTGTCTGCGCACCTTACTTTTGCCTAAATATCGAGGGAAGCATTTGTAAACCTTAATTTCACCACTTTTCTACATATATATATATATATATATATATATATATATATATATATATATATATATATATATATATATATGGGTGGTTTTATCTCAACTCAGGCAAAAATCTGGGGTCAAAGTTTTAATTTTGACGAAAGTAATATATGTTTTGGGAAAAACCCCTCTGTGACACGGAGTACAAACAGCAAGCTCGGGCGATTTTCTGTTCTTGAGTTATGGACATTTGAAGTAGCCGAGGCGCAAATTGACCTTGCTCTCGCCTGTCGGAGGTGTCATGTTTCACTCCTTTCAACTTTTTCTCTTTTGTTTGGTAGTGCAGTGAAACCTTCTTCGGACACTCTCAGAATAGGGGTTATTTATGGTCAATAATTTTATTGCGGTTATTTATCTTCACTTTTGTTTTAAATATTGTCAAAATGTGTCCCTTCACAATATTTGTCAAAGTTTCATCAGCTCTTCCGCGTGACGTATTTGAGATATCGTAACATATTTAGTACTTTCAGAAAGCTAACAGTATACTCTTTCTATTGATAAGAAATTTATGTTGTGTGTAAAAGAGAAAGGGCAGTGTATTCTTGTAGGCCAAAGAGTATTTCAAAATGGCTTCAAATTAAAAACCAACTTTCAATTTTTGCTGATTTTTTTATAGCTACCGATTGCAGCTCTTTATAAGGTAATATGAAAATAAAATGTAATATTTTGTTTGTATGGCAGCTATAAAAGCTTAAAACCTGACTTTGTTTCACTGTTTTGTCAATAAATCAACTTGCTCGAAAAAATACGGTAATTCAAAATTGGCGTCTCTTATTTTTTATTAATACCTGTGAACACACTTATTCTCAGATAAATAATGTTATAGTAATTATTTATATAAGATATATTAAAAAACTGCCAATATGACGTTTTTGCACGATATTTGGCAAAGTTTACCAGCTCTTCCTGTAGCCTAGATGAGGTGTCTTTACATATTTAGTTTTTTCAGAAAACTTAAAGTATGCCCCTTCTAATGATAACAAATTTTATGATCTGTGTAAGAGAGAGAGGGCAGTATTTTCTCGTAAAGCAAGGACTATATCAAAAATTTTGCGAATGAGAGGTCGATTTTCTAAAAGCCTACCTTTTATTTGGCTACTTGGTTTTCTCTAGCTACCTATTGCAGTGCTTTATAAAGCGAAACAAACGGAAAATGTAATATTTTGTCTGTATGGCGGCTATAAAAGCTTACATTTTTTGTTTCAAGTGTTACTAAGTAATACAAGTGACTCACAAAAATACACTAACTCATAATTAACGCCTCTGAAATGTTTAGTAGCTACCTGTACATTCTTTTATTAAAAGAAGATGCAAATGGCGAATTTTACTTATAAAGCGTCTAGGTCATACTATATTTAATGTTTTTTTAATTGTAAAAACGCTTCTCTGAAACAATATTTGACGAAGTTTAACAAGCTATTCTGTGTGACCTAATCAATATATTTTATGATGTTTACATTACCATAAAGCTCCAGTTAAGCTCTTTCTTTCGAGTATAACCTGAATGTTTT
Organism: Ixodes ricinus; assembly: GCA_037355805.1. NCBI lineage: Eukaryota > Metazoa > Arthropoda > Arachnida > Ixodida > Ixodidae > Ixodes > Ixodes ricinus. The sequence continues at coordinate 18,373 of JAZHYW010033349.1, forward strand.
GCGCTGAATATATAACGCGGAACATTTGCATGAAAAACGAATATTTAGAAAAAGCTGTAAGTTTGAAGTTGATTTTCTAAAAAAAGAACACCTTTAATTTCTTTCATTGTTTATTTACAGTTAGGTAATATAGTACTCTGTGAGAAACTACCAATGGAAATTGTAAAATATTGTTTGTATGACCGCTATTAGGACTCGAATCTCGTGCTTTAAAAGTTTTGAACGGGATTCGCAAAGACACTCAGCTGATCAGAATTTTGACGCATGTAAGGTTTTCTATTTAATGTTAGCACGTACCTCAATATCTGAGCTTAAAAGCCAGGGAAGCAAAATATATATCCTAACAATATTTATTTACTTGGCGCTGGGGTGATTTGCAAGGTGTGTGAACTTCGCCCTTTGTATTGACGGAGAAGATACGTAACATTTAGACTACTGGACAAACTTAAGTCAAGAGGAAAAAGTCTAAGTTACCCAGCATGAATCACTGAAAATCGAAATGAAACCTAAACACATGACTAACGCATTTGAAGCCTTGCACGCTACGAAATGCTCTCCATTTTACGAAAGAGTTCGTATGTGCAGAAAATAAACCGTACTTCCAAAGCGTCAGATACTAAATCGTACATATGTATATGAACTGCATATCTGTTTGTCATAAGAAAATATGACAATTGCATATCAAGTTTTTTATTTCAAACTCAAAGCCGAAAGCAATAGGCCCCAGCGGGATTCTCTAGCGATCTGCCTTCTTCCGTATTGGGAGGAAGTAAGCGCTATGCCCGCACTTGTGGATACGGACTTTTAAGTAGCTTTTTTAAGTGCACTACTACAAATTTGATTAATTTTTGTGGTTGGATATTGAGGTAGCTGCTAACGGTGAATAGAAAACCTTACATAGGCCAAACTTCTGCTCAGCAGAGCGTCTGTGCGAAGTCCCGTTTATAACGCTCATAGCACGAGATTGGAGTCTAAATACCGACCATACAAACAATGTATTACAATTTACGTTGGTAGTTCCTGACAGACTGCTATGTTACCTAACTCTGAATACAAAAAAAGGGTAATTGTTTTTTTTAGAAAATCGACTCCAAACTTGTTAGCTTTACAAATATTCGTTCTGCAGTCAGATGTAGCGCATTATATATTTAGCGCTAAACATTAAAATTATATTCAAAGAAAGAGCTTAATTGGAGCTTTAAGGGGATGTAAAAATATACAACTATGTTGATTAGGTTATACAGCACAGATTGCTGAACTTCGTGAAATATAGTCGCAGAGAGGCGGTTTAACAATTAAAACAAAAAAAAAGATTAAGAATCTTATGACCTAGACGCTTAATTGGCATAACAAAAGCATATGTAGAGAGTTTTCCCAAAAGGTTATATTGACGTGGCATAAAAAGTAGGGAAAAGGAATGGAGTGAAATATGGCACCCCCGATAACCTGGAAACACGTCAGTTTCCACCTTGGCCGCTTCAACGGTCCATTGACTTAAAAACAAAAAAAAATCGACAAACTCGCCATTTGCGTCTTTTGTTATTGCAGGAATCGCCCGAGTACATGTTTTTTTTTTCGCAAAAAATAAGAAAAAAATTGATTTAAAATTTGTGCCTGAGTTGAGATGAAATCACCCATATACAGGGTGTTTCTTTTTCATTGTAACATATTTGTTTTAAAAGAAGCCGTGAAAGCTACACTTATCTGGTTTTTTCAGGTGAGTTACACGGCCAGGGGGACATTGTATAGGGGTCTAATCGTAATGATCAGTCGGCTGAATAATTAAAATTTGTTACAAAACTTTTTAATTAGGTAAAATAGATATGTGGTTTTAATAAGAAACTTGCGAAGCATCATCGAAAACCAGTAAATCAACTATTCTTAGGAAGATATATGACAGGGGCAACGTTTTGCGGCGTTCTAAAAAAGCGCTCAATTTGGACGCATTCCTAGGTTTCGGTTCCCTATCGGAGCGAATCTTTGAGGCCGCGGTCCTGCTCCCCGATGGTCGTGGCGCGAAGCCACCCCGTCGCCTCCATCGCAGGATGGAGAGAAGTATGGCGCACGTGTGATGTGCGTCTCAGCCACTGGGGAGCAGGACCGCGGGTACGGAGACGCGCGCCGATAAGAAACCGAAACCTAGAAACGCGTCCAAATGAAGCGTTTTCACGCAACGCCCTAAACTGGTGCCCCTGATTTATATCCTTCTAAAAATATTTGATTTAGTGCTATTTGATAACGCTCAGCATGTTTCTAATTTAAAACTATGTTTATTTCCCCTAGTTAAAATTTAATTAGCATGTTTGAAGTAATTTGCCCACTGATCGTTACGATCAGCCCCTATACTATGGCACCCTCGGCTTTATAACTCACCTGCCGAAACCGCATAAGTGTAGCTTTCACGACTCTGTTTAAACTAATAAGTAACAATTAAAAAGGAACACCATATATATATATATATATATATATATATATATATATATATATATATATATAGGGTGTTTCACGAAACATGGACAAATTCAATATTGGGAAAACTACGCGTCGCACCAAAAAAAAGACTTGCGTCGTTTTGGACCTGGGCCAGGCCCCTAATTAGGAAAATTATTAAAGTCCGAGATAATCATAATAATAATTATTTTTGCGTAATTAACTTTTTTAATATTGTGTTTAAAGCATTGTTTCAATTAGAAACTTGCTCACCATCATCAAACAACACTAAATCAACAAATTGCACAATGATAGAAGGCACGCAAAGCATTTTCCGGCTTTCTGAAAAGCCGTACAAATTCGACGGGTTTTTGAGTTTCGGCTTGTTATCGGAGCGCATATCGGCCCCGGCAGCACCGCCCCCCGTGGAGAGATAGTGCAACCAGCCTCTGCTGCGTCGCGCGATGACAGTGCAGCAGAGGTTGGTTGCACTATTTCTCCACGGGGCGCGGTGCTGCCGGGGCCGATATGCGCTCCGAGAACAAACCGAAACTTAAAAACCCGTCGAATTTGTACGGTTTTTCAGAAAGCCGTAAAATGTTTCGCGTGCCTTCTATCGTTCTGCAATTTGTTGACTTAGTGGTTTTCGATGACGCTGAGCAATTTTTTAATTGAAAGTATGCACTTAAACACAATATTAAAAAAGTTAATTACGCAAAAATAATTAACAATTTAATTACCTCGGACTTTAATAATTTTCCTAAATAGAGCCCTGGCCTAGGTCCAAAACGACACAAGCCTTTTTTTGGTGTGACGCGTAAGTTTTCGCAACATCGAATTTGTCCACCTTTCGTGAAGCACCTTGTATATATATATATTTATACCTATATGGTCTCCCAAATAACTTCAAACACACTTCACAAATAAAAAAAAAACGGAGAGCTTTACGAGAGTGAAACCAACTGTATGTTGTTAGGAAGCGATTTCGGAAAGTGAGATTTTTAGTGGCCGAGTTATTTACTTTTTTCAGACTAGTTAGGTAAGATTTTAATTATTCGTATAAAAGCCGAGGTGTTAAATTGAAAGTTGTAGAGCGCATTCAGAAACACCCAATTAAGGTGTTTCCTTTATGATACGTTTTGCTCGCTTCTGTTTATTTAAACACGCAGTGAGTGCTGATATAAAGCAGCTTGGTCACCAGTCTCAATGGTGTGCTGCACCAGAGGTGTGCATCCAACTTAGTCGGGTGCAGTTGCGCTACATTGTCGAACTTCCACGAGGATGGCCTGTATGATATTTTCTTGTTCCTCCGTCAAATTTGCCCCAAAATGAACTCATACCATGTTAGGTCGGAGGCGTTAAAATCCTCGCAGTTTGAAGTCTGTGATGCAGGTGATGTGCGAGTGACAGTAAGTGTGGACACAACCTCTTTCTAATTTAGAGGGAAAAGTCGTTGTCTGCAAGGTTTAAAATTGGAACCTTTGCATTACCCTCCTTGCACGACACAAGACTACGTGGCATTGCTAGCTCTCTGCCTGAACTCGAATAAAGAGAAGCTTTTATTATGACGTCCCCATTGTACTTAGTGTCATGGATAACTGTCGGTACCCACACCGCTGACAATATCGGCACGGCAACATCAGCTTTAAAGGTAACATATCCACTGACTGGTTGACAACCATTTGACAAGGTTAACAAGGAGTGGATGAACACCCGGTCGAATTTAGCGATTGCCCGTACGGTTTTCGCAGCTTCCTTTCCCATATGTTCTAACCATGAGCATATCACGCTGAATAGCATAAGGAAACGCCAAAACACAGAAGTACGATTTATACGTACTTCAGGTTCGTTGTTGCATTTCACTGGTGATGTCATTGTCGACATATGGCGCGGCTTTGTTAGGCGATATAACCGGCGAAGCAGCGCAACTATGTTCATCCCGGCACAACGAGAGAGACAATACCGACAGAAGAGCACCAGTCACAACTGAGGATCAGAGGCCATTGTAGGTTCCGAACGACGACAAATGAAAGAGTGACAATCGTTCCCATGGTTTCCACAGCCAGATAAGTTTGTCCCTTTTGTAAAATGATTGACCTGTTGGCAGAAAACAGGCAGATGGCGCCATGAGAGATCTTGAGAGCCGTACGAGAGTTTAGCAAGTTGGTGTCGATAACACTCACTCCCGCACCGGTATCCACGACGGCAGTAATGTTTCGTCCTACTCCTTGAAGCTGAACGCCCAGTTGTGGTGTCATCGAACAGTCTGATTGTGTCGACAAAAGGGGGACTCGCTGAACTACGCGGGATCCTGCCCCTTCGGCCCCGCTTGGTAGTTTCCCTTCAGATGATGTGTGGACAGAGGGCACGTTCGGTCAAGGTGTCCCACGTAATTACAACTGAAGCACCGACGTTGAGGTTTTACGGATGGTGGGCTCCCTAAACCACAGGGAACTATGTCTCCAGCGTCGGAAAGTTGTGCAGACTTGATTTTCCGGTTGGCGGCGTCCACTGCAAGTGCATGGCCCAATGCAGATCGAATCATGCATGGACATGCAAGTCGTACAAAACGCTGGATTTCAGCATCCTTAATCGCATCAATAAACGCCGTCGTTTACAGGTGGTCTAGCACTGTTTTAAGACACGAAACAAAAGCTTTCCTTGCCAAACGCTCGACTACATCGGCTAGCTCCTGGGCCGTGTTTGATCCTTGGCGATGATGTTTCACTGTCAACAGATGATATTGTTGGAGATTCGCGTCCCCAAAGCGCGCCTCCAGTGCTGAAATCAGTACCTCATGTGATGATTCGTTCGTTTCCGATAGACTTTCAAGAAAATCAGCAGCTACTCTTCCCAGCTGGTTTACCAGAGCGCGAGATTTTGTAATGCCGTCCCAGTCGTTATGTGCAGCCACGGTTGCGAACTGCACCAGGAACGCGCGCCACGCTCCACATCCATCGAAAGTGGGTAGCTTGAGCCGCTGTATTTGAGACACTCCCGGAACAAGCGGCCTCTGGTCCCCAAGAGAAACTTGGAAGGATAGGACGTCACCTCCGTTGTTGCTTGACCCTTTTCTCAAAGCCTCAAGGGAAGCATGCAGCTCAAGGTGTCGCAACTTGGACTCCATCGATTGAAGAGTAATTATCCAATCGTTGATTCACGGTGGTGACTCGCTGGCTCCATTGCGGTCTCTACTTTAGTAAGACGGCTGGCCAGGCGACCATTGAAGGCTTCCAGCAGGTTGGCGGAACCAGCTGCATTGCTTTTAGCTAGTCGATGGTACAACCCACCTCTGATAGCTGTCAATGCAGAAACCGTTGTATCCTCTCTTGCCTCTGCGGCAGCCGCTAAAGATAGGGTATTCACAGGCGATGATCCCACCGCTGCCACGAAATGTTGGAGTTAACACAGGTCGTCCTATTTTAGTCCTCCTATTACAAGCATTCCTCAGTCCATTCTAGTTTTTAGAGACCAAGAACAAAGATACCAACAGATGGCAGCACACAACAACCAGCGCCGACCAGCACCCGTTCACAGTGGCGCGAGAGGAAAGATAGATACGAGCACGGACAACCTGAGACATGTGCGCAAGCCACTCGTCGTTCCAACAGCTCCATGGTTCAATCAGTCACCTGGTGATCGATTCAAATTGTTAATAAAGGGCAACTCCGGTCGGAAACGACACCAAAATAAATGACTGGTATCACTTTAGCGGCACAGAATATGAGCACAGCCGAAGTATTACGTCAAAGTGAATCCGCGCATTCCACTGAAATCGATTCTAAATTTGCGACCAGCTGCCCTTATCGGGCGGCAAGCGGGTGAGGTTTTAGTCAACGAACACTGGCGCAGCACCCTTGTGACGTCACGTCGCGGCTGGATGGATGGATGGATGGATGTTAATGGCTATACCCTTTGTAATGGGCGGCAGCATTGCGCCACCGAGCTTAAGTCTAAAAAAAACATATGATTCCTCCCGCCCTTCTAAGCCGATTTTCTCCCCCTAACTATCCCCATGAAGTGTGGGATATCACAAGAATTACCTTTGGGGATCAGGCGAAAAAGCTAAAAACACCACCTCCCGCCTCTATCCCCCGGCGAGGGAGTTGCCAATTTTCCTTTGGTTGAACCTTGTTGGCATGACCCCACCACCGGCCCCACTGGGGGACAGTGTTCAGACTTTGGGCCGGAGCCTATGTGAGAGGGAGACCCAATTTCCCTCTGTTCCCCCTGTCCCCAGCTGCGCTAGTTAGTTGTGCATGATTAAATTTTTTCTAGACAATTTCCACCAATCTTTTAATCGCCTCTTTATGACTGTAATCCTTTCCTCTTCCGTCCTTCTATGGTCGCCAGAAAACCGCAGGGCCCCGGTCACGTCTGTTACCCCTTCAGGGATGGCAGGGCGAAGCCCAGTGCACTTCAAAACCAAGTGTTCTAGTGTCTCGCTCTCATTATGGCATGCAGAACATAATGTGTTTGTCTCCTGAAATTTATCCCTACACGTCCTCGTCCTCAAAACTACCGTTCTCACCTCATGCAGTAAAGAACATCCCAGTGAATTGCCACACACATTTGCCTTTCTTATGTTCTGCTTTTTTACCTGTACATTGCTATAACTGAATTCTCCTGCATTCTTACCTCCACATTTTTCTTTTTGACTCTTTCAATTCCTTTTCCACTGAAGTAGTGTGCTCAGCCCCGCCACTAGTGTGTAGGTATATAAATGTAAGCTTTCAGGTTCGGTTTGTTCATTTATGTGTTTAAACTTTTCTTGGATAAATACTTGAAATACCTTCCGTGCCCACCACGTATTTTCCTATTCGGTCAACATTGGTTCAAATTTCTACTTACTAATTGCCTCACTGCTCTCAAAAG
>JAZHYW010033350.1:0-13275 GCA_037355805.1 Ixodes ricinus
CTAGTGTGTGGAAGCAAAACCTGTGTGTGGCCTGTGTGTGGAAGCAAAACATCAGTATAAATATAAGGTCTCTATAAAGCTACCCGTCACGAGCGAATTTAGACAGGCCCGCCAAGAATGGAGAGGTCAGGGAAAAACTTGTCAATTCAGAGCCAGAATGGCAACCATACGTGTAGTTTGGCGCTACCGTCTTGTGTTCCAATGACTTCATCTAGCACAAGCTGTCATTCCACGAAATCATCCCGCGAATCCGCGATCTCGTGCTCTGGCCTTCGGAAAAGTGCCTCCAGAGCGCATGACAGGAGAGCGCCGACAGGAGTGCGCGATAGTGCGCGCGACACGACAGCGCCGCGACACGAGGGCGTGTGCCATGAGTTCGCGAAACAGAGTGCCCAGTAACATGAGCGCGCGACACGAGAACGATAACGGAGCCGACGGGTGAGCTGTAACATCGCGATAACTCTTCTTTACTCTTGACACAAGCCATATCCAAGGCAAAATCGCACGACGCCTTGGAAAGATGACCAAGTCGATCATAGCCTCAAGATTCATCTTAGTGAGCTATACTGTCCGAGGTCATTTTGTACGAGGTTATTTTGGCCAGGATATTTTTCCATCCCCTTGCTTTCTCATGACACGGTTGGCAGATTGTGATTTTAATATCCTAATCGGGCTTTTTGTTTGTAGTCGGCGTCGAAATCGACTGACTAACAAAAGCATATGAGGTTACTACGGCCCAGTTTCAGTTCCTACTTTGAATCGGTAGCCAAGAAACTCTACATCAATTTGGATGATAACGAGGGTAGAAAGTTGGGCAAGTTGGTGATTCATAATAACTAAAAAGCACGACAGGACCACGAACACAGAAGACGACACAGTCATAGCGCTACTTATAACTTATTTCCGCTGCAGCTCGGTATATATTACCGGAAACAACACAAATATGTTAGGAAGATATAAAAGACACATCGTAAAAATCCTAAGAAACAACATAAAAAGGCTAAAATTTCTGCATCACTCATGGGCACCCACCCGACCCTAGTCATGCTTGGTCAAGAAACTGCAATTCTTTTCGCATAGGGATAAAGAGGTGCGCCGGCACATTGTATCCCTAATTTAGCAACTTCTCGGGCCTCGAGCATTTCTCTTGTGGTCTTGTTTCTGCTTTTTTAGTACTGTGCAATTTGTGAAAATCGAGTACAACCACAATCCCGGGAATGCACACAGAGGTGTCCTGATATGACTGCATCAACGTTGTAACGGTGTTTCCTCAATCTTTCATTCCAGGCAGCGACCAGTGTGTTGGATTTATGAACCAAGGGAGAACAAGCCAGTCCTGCCATTCGCGTCGGCGCACTAAAAGCTAGTGAAAAGGGGGATAATCAACCTCTGCTTCGGGTAACGCTCTAAAGAAGTAGTGCACTCACAAGAGCAACGAAAGATTTAAAAATCACGTGTCCAGACTCAAGTCCGCGTGGTATCGAGTCTCTCTTCTATTAGCCGTAGCAGAGAACACTCTCAAGACGTTAAGAAATAAAAATAGGCAGGGACCGGAAGCTTAGAGAAAAAAAAAGAGAAACCAGTGGTCATACCATACCTACAAAAAGTGTCCCATAACTTGAAAAGAGTGGGCTTGCACGCAGGGGTTGACGTTGTTTTTTCAGCACCTCTCAAGTTGGCTAGTTTATGTAAAAAGGTTAATTCCACCTCGAACATCATAAGCAGACCCAGCTGCACGAAAAAGCATAAAACTTGTTTTGGTGAGTGTGCAGAAGAGGTTGTGTACTCCGTGCCATTATCGTGCGGGTGTCATTATGAGGGGCAGACTGTTCGCTGTCTTAATGAAAGATTTAGGAAACACCGTTACAACGTTGATGCCGTCATATTAGGACACCTCGGTGTGCATTGCCGGAATTGTGGTTGTACTTCGATTTTCAGAGATTATACAGTACTAAACAAAAACAGAAACAAAACCACAAGAGAAACACTCGAGCCTCGAGAAATCGCTAGATTAGGGATGCAATGTGTCAGCGCACCCTCTTTATCGTTATCCGAAAAAGAATTGCAGTTCCTTGACCAAGCATGACAAGTTTCGGGTGGGTGCCGATGAGTGATGGAGGAATTTTAGCTTTTTTATGTTGTTTCTTAAGATTTTTACGATGCGTGTTTTATATCTTCCTAACTTGTTTGTGTTGTTGCCTGTAATATATACCGAGCTGCAGCGGAAATAAAGTTCAGTTTTAAGTTGCGCTGTGTCTGTGTCGCCTTCTGTGTTCGTTGTCCTGTCGCGCGTTTTTATTCATTTTGGGTGATAAACATAGAAAACGAAATGTGTTTTTCTAAAATTATACTATATATTATTGCAACGAGTTTTTAAAAACAATTTATAGAAGAAAAGAAAAACACGCATATTACTGTCCTATCAGTTCCGTTGAGCCGGCAGAATACGGTTTCTTGATTGCTTCCTTGTTTCTGGACCGTCTTGCTAAATTATCCAACCACATAGGAGCATGCTGAGAGCGAGTGTAGTTTTACCCGCTGCGCGTGCTGGCGTGTGCCGTAGAAACTGCGTGCTCTAAAGCATAAGCCTGGAAATGCTCCATTTTTGTTACTTACTTGTAATCGTATATAAGGAGAAGGCGAACGCACGCAGCGCATAGACCTACATTGCCAGCATTTTTTATGCTTGGATCATATTGCACTAGGTCTACTGGCATCTTAAGAACACGGCAACATGGCGGCCATTCAAGTGACAATATTAGCTGGTGTTTAATCGCTATTATAACGACTGGTCGCTTGCTAAAATATTTATTATATACGATCACATAGACGAGAAAGTTTGTATTCAGTTTGTGATAAAATAAATGTGAATAAATGAGAAATTAAGCTCAGTTGGAACTTGTGACATCTGGTATTTCCAGCCGTACATCGTTTGGTAGTACAAATGGGCAGAGTTTCGTGTTGAACCATTTTGTTTCAAGTTTTTAAGATCTGTAGCAAAGGGCATATCGAGACTAATTTTTTTCTCCATTTTTGTCTTAGCTTGAGAGCGATATGTCTTGCAAAATGTGCTTCATGGGATACATTTTATGACAACCACTCCCTGTTTTTTTCGGCCCGAAGATTATGCCAGTTAATGATGTATAAAGCTACAATACGCTTGAGGACTTTTATAAAGACTAATGTTTAAGATTCGCTGTGAGGATCGAATTAATGTAAAATAAAATTTAAAAAAAATGGGCAAACATTGTTTCGTAGTTCAAATGCATCGCTGTTATGTGTCAACACAAGGCATCCGAACTTCTGGCAGACATGCTTCAATATATTATCCCTTAACTATGGTGTCCATTTTTTTAATTTTCTGTTTAAATGTTTGGGGGCAAATGTTTAAAAAATTAGCCAAATATCGATCATCTTTAACCAAGGAATGTACGTTTTAATGTAAATTTTTGGCATTTGATAGATACTGTTAGTATAAATAAAAGCGATTTTTATTCGCTTTTATTTACACTAATAATATCTTTCATGTATAGACACTAGCAGCTTCTTAGATCAGTAAAGCAGCTCGATTTCGTTTAAAATCAGCATAGAGTGTTTTTAGAGGTTTTCATGGTTGACTTTCCCTCTGTTGAGTTGTGTTTCAAATTGGTTATCTACATGTTCAGGAAAATTCTTAGGGTGGTGCTAATTTTGTCCTCGACATACAGATGATTTTCAAAAAGCTCTGATGTGCGCTTCAACAGCTGGCCCTCGCGTTTTCATTGAGTTTTATGCACAACAGTGTTATGTCTAAAAAGTTGCTTTGCGGTAATTCGTTATTACTAATTTAACCGGTTGGGCATCTTAGTGAAGTAACAAAGAAAGTTCTTTTGACTCATATTTGACACTCTGGAAACAAATCTAGTAAACCCCTTTCCCAGGCAGAACTTTACGAAAAGCATAGCACGATGGGCAAAACCCTCCCTTGATCGTCTTTTTTCTTTCTCATATATTAAAGTAAGAGTAATATAAGAGTAATATAAGACTGCCAACTTTGACAGTGTTTGTTTCATAATCTGACGACTCCAAGCTTCCACTGTTCCTTTTACACCCACCGCGATTCTTGATCTTTGACACTAATGAGAACCAGCCCGAATAACACAACTTGTGAAGATTCTGGGCGCGTCTCTTTCGTCCACTTGGAAGTGCCGCAATCAGTGTTGCGAAATAAACTTAAGCGATATGCTTGCTGCCCTGCCATGTTCTTCTATGGCCGGACTAGAGAGTGGCTTTCCTTAAGGCATTTGCTTAGCCTAGGAGTATTAAGGTTTATCTTGCCGCGTGAGGTGCAAAAAAACTACCCTGTTCAAGACACTGAGCAACCCTGAAGAACTGTATCTGCGAACACTGTGATACAAAAAGGGTGCATACATACTCATCTAAAATAACTGTAGCGCTCAGATTGAAATATTTCTTGGCTTACGATAATCAATCGGTTGTCTATACAACTGATTTCTTGAAAAAGCAAAGAGTAAACTGTGTTCTGTGTAAGATCCTGCAGGCTCCGGCCTCATGACATGTTTGTCTAATTGGTCAGTAAACTTCTCCAACTCAACGTGCGAGCAAATAGGCTAACACATTGAGGTTAAAGTTTTCCACTAAGGAGTTAAAGCGCTGTAGGAAGGGTAAAGTAACAACGACCCAATCGCGCTCCGGCTACATGGAGCAATTAGTCCCAATGCGATAGCCGTAAGAGATCTCGCTTCTTCACTCTATCCCGATCATGGTTCTTCCGACTGCTGAACGAGGCATGAGTTTTTTTGATTTGCACACTGAACTTTAAACCTAAACACATCAGAAGAATTGAAAGGAAAAACTTGCGCCACATAGCTAGGAATCCTTGACTCGGACCATGACGCCGTTCAGTTTCAATTTGGATGATCGTTTTACCGGTGTGTTAAATTTCTCGTTCACATTGGAGACACAAAATAGGCTCTTGGGTTAGTAATTTTACCCCGCTGTTTATACATTTAGCATTAAAATTACTTATGGTATATTTCACAACGGCTATGTTTTTCCACAAAGAAACGCAGACGTGCTCGCACTGCGAGATCATGGGCTCCACGTCAGGGGTGATTGCTAATTCCCGTACTCCGTCGCTCTGCTGAAAACCAAGAATAGCCCCACTGAGGTCGGGGGAGGGGGGGGGGCAAGGGGAGGGGGAGGGCGGGGGGAAGAACATAGCTTTGAAAGAAAAGGCTTGATGTTGTATGTCAAGATCATGGCGGAAGCTTAAATTTGGCTCATTCTTGCACTAACGACGCTGGGGATGACAGTGTGATATTGGGATTTATTTTTTTTCATTGAGAAAACCAAAAGCAGAGGCAAACTCTCAGCTTTGATGCTGGTGATACTCAGGATACTAGCGATGTCAAGCCTATGCAATTTTTTTATACGAATCATTAAACAAATCGAACAAAACGTTCGACACCAACGTCCCTTTCTTACCAGAGGGATGGGGCAGTCTGTAGGGTGGGAAAAAGTTGTTCTCGGCTCTCTCGAAAATACGGGTGTTATCAAGCGTCCGTAACACGAACTACGTGACCTTAAAACACGGTGGCGCATAGACCTTTCCAGCAGCGGTCTTGAACGAAGCAATTTACAGCCCGCGTCGCTGGTGTTGAGAGTGTACGTCAGTGTTGCCAGACTGCGCTGTGCTGTGGGTTTTCTCGTCAGTGGGCGGTGGCAGCTGGTGTGAGGCGCATTGCGCACGCTGGTGGCGGCTATGTTGGGAGTATTTTCTTCTTTTTTTGTGATCTTGGTGCCTCTCGGAAACATGCCAATCATTGCACCACCTTCTCAAGGAGTGGTCATCGGCATCGTGGGTACGCTAGCACCAACCTCTAAAAGAGTGATTCATCGGCCTTCACGATGGTTGACTGCGCAACCCGTTACCCGGATACAGTCGCCCTACCCATATCGAGACAAAGAGAATAGCTGAATCTCTCTTTGTTTTCTCGTATGGGGCTTCCGCGCTTACAACCACGATATTTTACGTGAGAGTTCGGTTGGATATAATGAATTAACAAACTAAGCAATAAACTGTACAGATAGTTTATATTTGAAAATAAAAAAACACTTTAAAATGGTATTATTTTATGTTGCTATAAAAACCGAATCACGTCAACTAATGAAAATTACGAGACATTACATTATAAAGCATCTTTCGATATTGAATTTTTCCAGAACTTCCATATTACACGTTAAGAATGTTATTAGACCTCAAACATTTCCCATTCAGTTGCGGCAAACTGCAGTTTCTTATTATGAAATACAGATGGCGACCGGTGTTCAGGAATAGCTTGATGTGCATTTGCCGTCGTGTGCCACTTGGAACGCCACGTGAAAGACAAAGAAGCGCCAGATGTTAGGGTGTCAGATACCTGGATGCCCGCAGTGAGCGAGACAGAGAGGTCAGAACAACAAGCGCGAGGCTGCGAGTGCACCACAGCTGCGTTTGCGCGCGTTCTACTGTGCGTCGGTACCTCGGTGGTCGGGACAAATGCCTGACGCGATCCAAAAGAAGGGGCGCCATAAAGGGAATTAGGCCATTTGGGATTCCGCCAAGTATGCGAAAACATTTGAATATTTTTATCACTTGCAATAATCATTTTCGCAATCAAACTATGCTTGTCGGAATGGTGCCACTATATTTTGTTTCAAAAACCACTTCGGTGGCTCTTAAGTGGCAATATGATATTAGAACAAATCACAAAATATTAAAACGTCTCAATGTCTCTGAGCTAAAGCGCTGGCCCACGAATCTATATTTGTCGGGCTTGAATATCGACCGAGGCGCCCGCAATCCGACGGAGGCCAATCTGTGATTTCGGTTGCACGTCGAAACATCTCCAGTTAGACAAAATAAACACGCGTTTTTTTATTGGAGCGTGTTAAGTGATTTTTGTTGGTTTGACTTGTAAAACCTCAAGATCTGAATATTTGCTTTAATTTACACTAGTTCGGAGCGCAGCCAACGCTACGGGCTGATGAAGCCACTGAAGCAGCCCCAAGAGCGCGAGGTCAGGCAGTTCGTTCACTTTCTGTGCCTGTGCGGTCGGGCTGAACAAGAGCCACTAAGAAAGCTATGCTTCATAAACATATTGGTGCTTTAAATGATGGTTGTCAGTTATCTAAAGCTTTATATGAAATCACAAGAATCGCTTTTTCGTCCTCCACAAATGTTTAAACAGTTCGCGACAAAGCAAATAATTATTACATGATCTTCCTAACACAGAAACGAACGCTGAGGAAGTCGCACTTTTGAATCATGACGATCGGCAGTTGCGTTTGATTGGTACTAAACCCCAAGATGACGGCGCCCACAAAAATATCGGGGAAAAGATAGCCAATAGAAAGTTTTAGTAGATCGTTCCGATAATTCTGATAACGATACCTGATACTCTGCCTCCGCCTTTGCGCCTACATATATAGTATCGTTATCGGGGGTATCGGGGGTATCGGAACGATCTACTAAAACTCTCTACTACTTTAAGCGTACCTCATTTCGTTTAGCTCACCGGCTAAACTAAGTGCTTTGGGGGATCGTTGACCGAGTGTGTTTTTGCACCGCAGATCAGAGCACGTGAAAAAATGTGCGAGTGCGAGCTTCGTTCAAAGCAGGGAGCTCACGCTGCGGAACCCGTAGGGACGAAAGCCCCTCGATGTATTTGCGTTGGTCTTTCAAGTAACCTCAAATGTGCCAGTGCACGAGGCCCGTGTCTTGAGTGGCCCTTGGAGGCAAATGGCGGCGTAGTACTAAAATGAATGGTCCCTCGAAAGCGAATGAAAAATGAGCACAGGCTCGTGGTACGTGTTTCGCGTGTTTCCACAACAATTGTTGGCGGTACTTGTAAAAAAACGCCTTTATCAAGGAGCTTTAGCAGGAACCTTGGCTGTCGCCCATCCATCCTACGTCTGCGATCGTTATCACATATACTTCGTAAGGCACGTTAGAGATACCGAGCTCACAGTTGTACTGCGTTTTTTATAATCTACAGCGGGTAAAAATGTCGCCCTACAAAACTCCTGCTCTCTAAAAACTAACGACTAAATTTGAATGTGCCATTACATTCCACTTTCAATGTGTGTTCGTGTCTTTATTTTTGTACATATTTGAATACGCGGCTTTTACTTATGATGAAAGAGACTATAGTTGTCGGACTTCTGTAAAAAAATAATATAGAACTGTGAAAATGGCACGTGAACGCAAAAGACAAAAACATACAAACATAGACGCACTTAATAAAAAGAAACAAAAAATAGAATTCATTATACTTGTGTATTAAAGGTTTGAGCGCACCAAAAGCTATTAAAGCGAGATCCGTGCTTTGAATGGTGCTCTTGTTCACTGGAAGAGTAGTTCAGGGCAGCATGCTCGCGTTTGTATGTTCCGCTTCGCTCGCACGGTGAGCCAAAATACTTTACGTCGGTGACAGGTCAAGAACGAAGTGGAAGCTCTTCCCTCCTCCTTTCACTTCAGCGGAGCGAACGGTGGGGAGGAGGTCGCCTTCTCTCCACCGTTCGCTCTTCTAAAGTGGAAAGAGGTGGGAGGAGCTCCCACTTCGTCTCTGACCTGTCACCGACTATACTAATGTATATAGTGAAACAAAGCTTAACTTCTGCTTATGCGCACAGCCCTTAGTTTTCATGTAAAAACACACTTGTTTATCATTATTGTCTTCGTTTCCCTCTGCGATTCAGCTCTTGCTCTTTTGTGTGCTACATGTATTAGAGACCAAGGTAACCCGGAGCAAGTGCCACTAAATAAGCTACGCTTCAGGGTATCTAAACTTGGCCATATTGTGTCTTAAAATAATGATTGCCAGTTATCTGAAGCTTTATATGAAATCACAGGAAACGCTTCTTCTGATTAATATTTATCATAAATGTCTAAACAGTTCGCGACAGAGCAAAGCGATATTACATAACCTTCCTAACACCGAATATAAGGCTGGGGAAGTCCCACCTTTGAATCATGACGATCGGCAGTTGCGTCTACTTTGCATACGAGCCAAAATGGCAGCGCCCACTGCAATGTCGGGGATAGGAGTGCCGATACTCAAAGCGCAGTTCATTTAGTGGCTCTAACCCCAAGCATTCTATTTCGCAGATTGTAAAAAAAAAAGAAAAAAAAAACTTATGAAATTTGTTACGTGTGCCACAATCAACGCAAACTATTCTAAACTTCACATGTGGCCACTTTGTGAGTAAACATTGTTGTCTGTCAAGAGCAATTGCGATTGTATGAAATCATATGGGAAAAACTTGTTTAAGCACGCGACCGTTGGCATGCAGTGAATACTCGGAATCGGCACCGAGATGATTGGTAGCTGTAAGCCGGTGGAGTTTTTTCTGTCCACCCAGAGTTAGAATGCTACCTTCTTTCTGTTGTAAGCAAGCAGGAGACAACTTACATCAAATCTTAGGGTAATAAAGTACCATGAGCATTCAAACACGACGGCCGGAGCAGTATATAGGTACAAGCTTTAGCTTTCGATGCACCCTTTACTTTCGATACGCTCAACGGCTAGTGTAAAATGTAGCGCTCTTTCAGTCTTAATCAGCATACCATGTGCGTGCTTACACAATATTTTATACAACGTCAAACTGTACCCGTTTGCATTGTTTTCATTTTTGCACACAACTACTTGCGCGCATGAATAACCAAATTAAGACTGGTACATTGCTCAAACGTTGTGCAAAAGCTATCCACAGACCCAGAATCTCTGCCTGGTCAGTCATTGAATTTATCACTGAGCTCGTATTAAAAATTATTTTTTATCATTTCTTGCTGTGAGTTAATATTTAACGTTGGCATTTTTTATTATGTCTTCCACACTATTCCTGCTTTGGGTTTACCAGACGCAATATCTAAACCTGCGTGTAATTATTTGTGTTTTCCAATCTCGTGGTTTTGGTCAAAATATACACCCAGCTATTTAGATGAGACGCCTGAGCCCCCAAAATATAGTTAATTTCTTGTTAGTATTGAGGTATTTAATTCCTCAAGCTACTATTTTGGAAACCCAAGTTTATCACGTCATAACGTTTTCCTGGAAATCCACAAAGAGCGAAACAGATGCACGACAAAGGGGCAGGCCCGTCATGTAAATCTGATCACATTTACATGTGTGTATTTGGCCTCAGAAATCCCCACGGGGTGCTAACGGCGCCCAGGCAATTTTATAGTTTCTCAATGCGTCGGTTGTTTTTGTTGTGCGTGTGTCTCGCCATTTGGCTCAGGCCGATTTTTGAGTTTTGTTCTGACCACATTTGCTGGAGGCTTGAGCTCGGAGCGTACGCAACCGGCCCCCTTGCCCGAGAACTGGCGCAGCCGTGCGCGTTCCAGAGAAAGCTCGTGCAGAGAAAAAGAAGCGAAGGACCAGGGACGTCAAATTCAGGATAAAAAAATATATATATAGAATAGATTCTGAACCAACAGATGGCGGTGGGATCGCCTTCACATACCTGTACATCAATGTGAGAAATCATGTGTGGTGGCGCTTCGATACAGTGGGGTATTTTTCTATAGCCCCTTGATAGGGTGCCTCAACGTCGTTCTGTTTGCAGGTGACCGCCACCCTTTGTTGTGGAACTGCGCGATGACACGTGCCACGAGCGCGCGCTGCGGGGCCATTCGCTTCAAGGGACCGACTCATTTCAAAGTGATCGCCATAGCACATGTCAGCGCCACAAAGCGCGTGCGAGGACACAGCTCTTTCGCGCGCTTCGGCACATTAATGACGCTAAACGTGCAGGACGAAGCGAGATACCACCTAAGCGAGGCGCTCTAGTGAGGGCACCTCTCTATATCCTTAATGTGGTATCCCTGGTCCCTTCGCTCTTGTTCTTTTTTTTTTTTTGCGCGAGTTTCTTTTTCTTGAAACGCGCACGGCTGCGCCAGTTCTTGTTTAAAGGGGGCCAGTTGCCTACTCTCCGAGCTCACGTCTCCAGCAAATTTCGTCATGAAAAACGCGAAAATCCTCCTGAGCCAAGTGGCGAAACACATGCACAGAAAACACCCGACGCGTTAAAAAATATAAAATTGTCTGTGCGCCGTTATCACCAAGCATAGATTTCGGAGGCCAATTACACATATTTCAATGTGATCATATTTATATGGCGGGCGGGCCCTTTTGTAGTGCATGAGTTTGGCTCTTTGTGGATTTCCAGGAAAACGTGATGACGTGCTAGACTTGGGTTTCCAACATTCTAGCTTGAGGATTTAAATACCTCAAAAATCGAAAGCAAATGTAGTATTTTTTGGGTTTTCAGGTGTCTCATTTAGGTTCCTGGGCATTTATTTTGACCAAAACCACGAGACTGTAAAACACAAAACATTATACTCAGGTTTAGATATTCAGTTTGGTAAACCCAAAATAGGACTGGTGCGGTAGTCATACTAAAAAAAATGCCAAGGTCAAAAATTTAGTTCGAGATGAGCGCCTTGGTGAAGTTAAATAAAACAAAATGAATAAACATAGGGGCATAGAGGTGCTGTTTTGTCCGTCCCTATGTTTATTTATTTCTATTTTAGTTAAAAATTAACTCGCAGCAGTCAATGATAATAATTAATTTTAATACTAGTTCAATAATAAATGCAATGAGAAGCCAGGGCAAAGATTCTGGGTCTGCACTCTTAGTCCGGTAACGGCTATTTTGGTGTGAAAAAGTGCCTCTTTTTTAACGGCTACTCGCTGCGTTACATGTCACGCGAGATATCTGCATTAGAAAAGTCATGCCAATATTGACCTGACTTTTGTGACGACGTTCAGGCGTTAAAGGCGGCTGACACTTTTAGGCTTAAATTGACGTAAAAAAATTTGACCCTTCGCAACGGCTAATAGCCAATTGGCCGCAACGAAAATCGGTGCTGCAATCAAAAATACCGATGTGCGTAAATACCTCTTCTAAAAAGAAAGAAGGCGGCATTCCATTTCTAATCTGTTCAAAAATGCTAATGTCGCGAAACGCTTTCGAATCCGAAATGCGAACTGCAGTGGGACAAATGACAAAGTATTATACCCGCGTGCTTCGCGCTTCTTGAGCAAAAAAAAAAAACATCACACTCTTTTTGCAATCACTTTTTTTTTAATGGCGGTCGGAGCACAAATAAGAAACTATATGCAAAAATTGTATGTCAACTCGAAATAAACTAACAAGAGTCGAAAACGAGAAAAACTGAGTTTCAACAGTTTATTGCGGACGTTTGAAAAAAAAAAAAAGTTTCAATACCATGATTAGTGGTGACAGTGAAGTACATCACGGAAATTTTGTTCTTTATATTTATGAGATGCTTAAGCCTTTTGTCTTTGAGGGTGAACAGAACACAAACAGGAAAAGGCGTTTCTATTTCTGAAGAGAGGTGGAGTTTCTGAAGGATGTTGCGGAGCCTCAAATTAATCCAGCGAGGTTCAAAGTTTTCGGCGGGCTTAAGCACAATTTGTAAATTTTAAAAACAGCCAGACGCTCACCTAAAAACTTAAGACGCTCATGGCTTGCAGGCGCGTGACCACAGTGTAAGCACCAGCCGAACGGAGATGCAACGTTCCCACTTCCAGTGAGGCCACCTTTCTCTCTCATGAACTCCTGACAGCCCGCAACCTTCATGGCGACAATGGCGCGCGCACTGCGCCACGAATGTCTGCGGACATGAACATCGCAGCGCAACTCTTCCTTCCGGTCTGTAAGTTCGGAGACAAAGACAATGGAGAGGCACCGAATCCGAGTCCGACACTCCTTTGCGCGCCTTCTCGTGGCGAAAAAAGAAGCCGTGGGTTAGTCCAAAAATCGCCGAGTTGTCGACTCCCACGCCCCCTCCTTCCCCTGCAAAAGTATAATGGAGAGGTCCCTCTTAACACGTTCCGTAATGTTAGCCGTCGTTAACGTGCGTTAAACCGAGTGCTCTCGCGCCAGACCTTCAAGGTCAACCGTGCTCGGGCCCCGGGACCGGCGGTTTGTCGGTTTGTTTTTCTCGTAGCACTGCCAACGCACACTGCCTCCGGCGAGAATCGAACTTTGAAATTGTACGTTTATTATTTTTGTGCTCTGAATTTAGCCGTTACTCGTTCTATCAGCGTTACCTTATCAGCGTTACAAACAGCTTGTAAACGCCAATGATGTGAGGAGCTCTTAATGTCACGGCTATAAATAATATTGTAACGCCTAAGTGGTCTAGGATGACGTGGAAACGCGGGACTGTCATGGCTACTTTCAGGGTCACTTTCTTGTCAG
>JAZHYW010033354.1:0-23497 GCA_037355805.1 Ixodes ricinus
AGTAAAGGCATACAGAGACAAAATAAGACCATACTTTTGCTTCAAGACATCGACCCTGAAACAAAAGCATGCTTCGGATTCGCTGAAATGAGTCTCGAGAGCTTAATGTTGCTTAGGATTTTTTAAAGTTTTTATAGAAGATTTATTTTTAATTTTATAAATCATTTATCTTTAAAGTCCATTCAGGCATTAAAAAATGAAAGACGTTTACAATTCCCTGTAATGCCGAATTAGAGCGCAGTTCTTGAGGAGGAGGAGGGGAGGATAGGAAGAGGAGGGTGTCCTCTCCCCTTCTTTGTACCCTCTCATCCTCCTCCTTTTCTCCCTCCTCTTCCCTTCCTCCTCGTCCCTTCCTCCTCCCTCGTGACGTCACTCGTGACCTTAGTGGCCCTCGTGACCTCTCGTCAAGGCCTCCACGAGTGACCTTCGTGACGTCACTTGTGATGTCAGCGAAGGTCACTGCGAAGGTGGTGATATTTGTTGTGACCTTCACGAGCGACCTTCTAGACGTAACTTGTGACCTTCGTGACGTCACTCGCGACCCACGTGACATAAATCGGGAACCTTGGTGACGCCACTCGTGACCCTCGTGACTTCAATCGTGACGTCACGTGTGACGTCGTTATGGGAAACGCCCCATAATTCAACGCGCGGTTCCGCCGACGGCGATGCCGCTCAAGCCGGAAATGGGTCCCTTAGAGCTGCGCTTAAAAATTTTATGAGGAGTCTGTGTTCCTAGAAGGAGAGCAGCACGACCCGTCCAGGAAAGTGGAAAGCCAAAAACACTGCGATTTCAGCGCACACATATCTGACGGGCAGATTCGTGGGAATGGGGTTTTGGTACAGCGTATATGAAGCAACACGTATTACGGAGATGGTCATGTGCTTGGAAGTTTAATTTTTTTGTTTGCAGCTGTGACATGTGAACCTTTATGTTTATAATTTATTTAATTTACACACCCATTGTTTTAGGGAAGTGCGCACGATGAGTGTAGGTGATATTGCTTAGGAACTAGAGTTTCTGAGAGATGGTAATCCAGAATGAATTCCGTTCTTTAGGGACTTACCCAAAATCTAGTATTTTCTGGAAAATTTGGATGTGACATGGAACACTTTGTTACCTATGACACGCACATTAACTGATTGATTGATTGATTGAGGTTTTGTGGCGCAGCAGCATCCAAGGCCATAATGCGCCAACAACTATGACTATTGCAGGAAACCAGGGTTATAGAGAAGAAAGAGCTGTAGTAGCTTGTGGGTTATAAAAACTATGAACATAAAAGAATACCCACATGGGCATAATTCCAGGAAACATGTTAAATTATAGCTGGTCTAGTAGTCTAATATCTCTAAGAAAATTAAAAACACACTTGTGTGGTATTAGCGGTTCGTCGCCGAGTAAAATAACCAAATGTAATGGGGTATGCTCTTGGTAAATTCGTGCAAAATGTCTGCGACGTTCACGGTCATACATAGGGCATACAAGTAAAATGTGCAGGATGCTTAATGGTATATGACAGTGTTCACACTCTGGAGCATCCTCCCCACGCAAACATGTGCCCATAGGTAAGACGTGTATGATTACAGAGAATAGTACGCAGTCCCGCCCAAACATCCCGCGTCTGTGTACCTTATATAAAGCGAACTAGCGAAACTTTGGCCCGTACGCTGGCCAAAGAAGGTATTCAGGTGGCTCACAAGCCTGTTTCGACACTTGGGCGCCTAATCCCTCGTGCGAAAGACCGTCCAGCAAGAGAAAAGGCACAAGGCGTTGTGTACCAAATTCCCTGTGCTGAGTGTTCCGCTTCATACGTCGGCGAAACAAAAAACCCCAAGGAAAGAGTCCGCCAACATAAAAATGACGTACGCAAATTTGACCAAGAGCGTAGCGCTGTTGCGGAACACAGCGACGACAATGACCACCGCATCGACTTTGATAATACCCGACTCCTGGATGTAGAAGCCAACTGGCGTCAACGGCTCTTTATTGAGTAATGGCGCATACAGACCACACCAGGAAATATTAACCCATCCTCCGGCACCTTGCCCTCAGCATACGTCAGTGGACTACGACACTTAGAGGAGACACCAAAGAAACAGGCCCCTACCATAAAGGAAAACGAAGATGCCGATCCTCGTTTGTAAATAGTAACCAACTTTAAAGAAAACGAGAAGACCGCACCTGGTTTCAGAACTAACCACCGTAAAAAAAAAGAAAAGAAAAACGTAGATATTGTTCCACATTCACCGCAGAAGAAAAGAAAGAAGCTGCTTCTCTTTTAAATAGCCCCCTGAAGAAGGGGCCGAGCCGGCACGGAAACGTTGGGACCCTACGATATTTTAGGGATGGGTTGTTGTTTGCCCTTTATTTATTACTCAAAGGTCAGTGCCTTCGACTGCTGTGCAGGATACATTGGACGGCACTTTTTATTCATGTTTTGTATGACTCAACCCGCGCACTGCGAGTTTTTTTTTTAAACATTTTACTGATATATGTGGTTTTTATTACATTTACAAGTTTTAATTGAAACCAAATGTTTATTTTTACCGCATAAAATGTAATAAATTCATTTTTGGAAATCATCCCACTTATTATAACTTTTTGCTTTCACAAACCGCATTAGTGAATCTTTATTTTTTATGTAAAACTTTTTAAAAGAACGCAGCATATTACGTATGGAATCTTGGTGTAATTGGGCCGTCGGTAGAAATGTTCAGTAGTTAAATCGTAATCGCTTTCCAGTAACATAATGTTTTTTTTATGATGTATAGTTCAGCAATAATTTTATAATTATTTATCAGGTTTCTACCATTGTTCCACTACTAGTTTCGTAAGTGTTTCGCCAGATTATGTTACATAAAAATTGTGCATAAAACTCAAGGACATAATAGGTATTTTTATACGTCGATATTTATAAATAAGCTATTTCATTGCATATAAAAAACGTTATCGCATTGTGCAATGCATGCAAGTCATGCACTAACACTTGAATATCGTAGCTGTGTTCATATCCTCATCGTCAAGATGGCGCAGGGGAGCTACGCATGCGCCGACTGCTCCAAGACCATCTTTAGTACGCAGAAAAACCTTAAATATGGCGGCGAACGTAGCTATAGATTGAATTGCAAATGTATAAATATAAGCGCAGAAGAATACGGAGTGCTGTTCGGTAGCTAACGAAGCAAATGTAAAAGGACTGCATGTAAGTAATGGCTAAATTAAATAGCCGCCAGCCCCCCACCCACCATCCCATTTTCTCTTTAGTAAAAAGTTGCCGATATCATAGGACCAAGCGAACGTGTTCGATCCTGACAATAAAAGCGCTTCTCTGGTTTGTTGAACTATACCTTGCGCAAGTGTACAAGTAAACAGCGATTACGTCGGATCAAGGAAAAGTGGCTGCCGAGCATCGTGGCGAAATGACAAACTACTAGCCCACACGAGCTAGCTGTTGGACGCCACAAACACACTTCACGCTGTAGTTGAAACGCATTCGTCAGTGCCCTAGGTATCCAGCAATATATGCTTTCCGATATCCTGCAGAAAGGGTCAGGGGCCGGCAGGCTGATTGACGCTGTTCAAACCGCTGTGCCTACGGGAGCCAGTGTAATGAGAGCTCAAAACCTTTAAGTTTTTGTGTACCACAAAAAAGAAACCATTTGAGTGTCCACATATGAAACGATAAGGGCTCTACAGTAAAGGAACGAAAAAATAGCATGAGAGCCTTAGATGCAACTTGTCCACCATTTCAAGCTCGTATTAGTATCTCATCTGCAAAACTTACATGCGCTAATTAGGCATTTAATTTTAGAAAATTTGTGACACTTCAAAATTTTGATTTGGCAAAACTAGTTACCTATAATAATATTGTTTATTGATGCAGCAAGAGTGGCGGGCTTTACTTTCAGTACCAGTGACAGAATTAGTGTACATAATTCAGTTTTCCTAAAGAAAGACATGAGCGATTTTGGACTTCCTGTCCTCGAGTTCGTCAGGAAAAATTCTGATATGCATTCTTACAGCTAATAAAATGTTTAGGTTAATTTCCTACATTAACATTTAACTGTTCATTTAGCATGAGCATCCGCATCAGAAGGGTTTAAAAAATACTTGAGAAACGCGCACTAGAAAACAAGGAATAACACAGAGCGCAGGATAGACGTTCTTGATTTGACGTCACCTTTTTTGTTGTTGTTGTTTTTTTTGGGGGGGGGGAGGGGCGGGGGTTGCACTTTAATATTTAGAAGGGGCGGGTGTGAAACCACTCTTCATATAAAACAGAGCGCACAAAAGTCTGAATAAAAGAAGCTACCACATACGTTGTAGGTCTCCTCATTTTACCCGGTATTCTGTGCGCTCTGTTTTCTAATAAACGAGCACACAATACACCACTTTTTAACGCTTCAGCGGTAAGCTTTTGATTACCCCCCCCCCCCTCATACACAATCACTTAAGTTTGTAGCAAGCGTTGATGAACGGATCCATATGACTTAAAAATTTAAGACGTCATGATTTGGGCGACAAGAATACTATGGCGGGCAATACAGGTACAGGGTTTATACAATGAAACGCTAGTCCTCGAGCGCAAAGGGATACTTAAGAGCCAGTACACACATCACCAATGAAAACATTAAAACATAAGAAAATGTCCAGGATATGATTGCCTATTGCCAATCGGCCAAAACATATTTCTGTTGATATACCGAACGAAATGCTCTCAATTTACTGACGCAGTGATTTTGAACTATTGAAAAAATACACAAAAACATGGCGTGTATCAGATGCCATCCTCATCAGTAATGGCTAATGTCTTATGCAAACACATTTTTGATGTATAATTATAAACAGGGGAGATGGCAGTATCTATGATCCATGCAAACTTACCACAAACTAATTGGATATTGAAAGTAGTATTGTAATACAGGCTGAAGAGCACGCGCGCATGTCAAGAATCTAATATCACACATAATTTTGAGTGCCACAGCGTTACCTTGGCTGAAGCATCACCTTAATGGGACGTTTTGGATTGATGACATAAATCGGCACGGTCCACTCGGGTGGCGCGATCGCGTCTTCACATGGGAAGATTCTGTACTTCCTGAATATTTTGCACAGGGCAGTCTTCAACTCGAGTAGGGCAAACTTCATCCCTAGACAAGTTCGGGGCCCTATACCGAACGGAAGGTAAGCCGCTGGATGAAGTGGCGGTGCTTCTGGGCCAAACCTTCCTGGGTCAAACTTGAAAGGGTCTGGCCATATCTCGGGATCGTGATGGATGTGCCATACTGGGACCATGATATTGGAGCCTTTGGGGAAGTACTGTCCCATGATATTCGTGTCGGCATTGCAGGCTCGCGAAAGGAAAAGCACCACAGGGGGTAGAGACGGAAGCATTCCCGCATCATCATGTCCAGACGACGGAGGCTCATCAATTTCTCATAGTTCAGATCGTTGATAGCAGATGCGGCAACGAGCTCATTGTAGAGAGTTTCCTGTTCATCGAGGTGTTGCGAAAGAAGGTAAATCATGAACGTGAGTGACATGGCAGTGGTCTCGAAGCCCGCCAGAAGAATGAGAAGGCTGTTTGCGAGGAGCCTGTCGTCGCTCATGTGGAGCCTGCTTTGACCTTCCTTCTTCTCCGTATGAACTGTGCTTGCCTTCGGTGTTTTCGACGGCCTGGCTGTCGAGTAAGAGCTGCAGCATGTCGATTGTGCGGTTTTTTGAGTCTCGTCGACGGAGCTCGACGACGCGCCGCAGGTTTTCAACGATCGAGAATGTGTCTTTCGCGTGCTTGGTGAGCGGATATATGAACGCCGCCAGCTTTCGCAGAGACGAAAACGCCACGAACGTATTAGTGACGGGATTCTGTGAGTTCTCGACAATGTTTCGCAGTTTCAATACGAAGGGGTCATCGGGGCTCTTTTGGCAGTCCACCTGTGTGTAAAAAACATGCATGAAATTAGCGAATAAGGCATTGAAAGCGCATCATTATTGATTGTGAGAACAGGGGCTGAAATATTATATTTAGAGAGAGCTAATGATCGCGGTAATAATAGTTCAACGTTTTCACCATTTGGTTTTATTTTGATCTCATCGATCTTGTAGCACAATTGTGTTATTGATGCTGTTTGCTTAAATTATACCACATAAACGAGAATTAGCAAAATTAATGACTAATAATTTCAAACATTTGCATGCTACCGTGTCGACATTCCTTTGCATATTAAGATCAGCGGAACTTTTAGTACGCAGCATTAAACGTAGTTTTATATTATCCGTTGATCAGATCAAATATTAATTCATTCGGTTAATTGATTTTCTGCACTACATAAACAGCAGCACACATTTTCAATGCTGCAGTATCTAATAATGATATAACAATTTTATTTATGGGTTCACTTGCCCCAAGCCATTCACTGCTCGTCCCCAACTTGACGACTTCTTCTTCCCACACCAGTCAAACTATTCCCTCTTCAATATTAACAACTTCTAAATCTCATTTTAGTTGAAGACACTTTCGCAGCGGGCCAATCTCTTCTTGAGTACCAGGAGAATAATGAGAACGAGTTTAGTGAATCACACTGTGCACCACGCAGTTAAAGCGGGCGACAACATTAATGGCAATTCCCAGACTGTGAAATTTCGGTGGAAGTCCTAGGTTTTCTAGTGGGTTATACAGTCTCACTCTGTCACCTGATTTTAATTCCCTTTGCGTGCTGTGCTCGTCATAGCGTGGCGTCAATAGGTGAAAGCCAGTAGTCAGATGGCTTCTGACGGAGTCGTGACTCTCTTCAAGACGCGTCAAGCCTCAACGTGAGGACACGGAACGTAAAGAACTTCGCTCCTCGCGGTGCAGCTTTAATCAACGGGAGGTCAATGTTCCAATATCCGACACACCTCTTACCTGTGAATGACTCATGGGTGCACCACGCCCATTTTCGCTACTACATTTTCGGCATTTTTCGACTCCCAGCACTAACTGGCGCAAACAGGCGTCGCAACACAGCGGTTTCTCACGCAAATGTTTTTATTTCCATGGGTTACAAAGACGTACGAATTTGAAGCCACGGTCGCCTGTCTTGCCAGCGGTCCAAATCCAATCGTCATAGAGCCAAAGCATGTCATACTTTCCGACACCGGCGGCATGTTTTGACAAAGTACATATAGGCATCGCGGTTCTCCTTCTGCAATATGCTGGAAATTCAGACTTACCTGCATGCATCGACCGTTTTTAATTCATGAGGTGAAGCAGTTCCTACAATCTACATCACAGACGAAAATATCGCGGTAACATCTGCCCCCGCTGGGTTTCTCGATTCACCGTGCCTTCATATATCACCTCGAACCAAGTAAGACAGTTCAAGTACGCTCGGTTTTGAGAGCCCATAAAATTAATCGGCTGCTCAAGTATTCGCACAAAAGCCTATCACACCATGGATAACGGCATCTTAGAGAGATTGTATCGAACCTTGAAGGCGTCTCTCATAACACACTATGACCGTGACTACTGGAGCCTTTATGTCCCCTTTGTCCTACCAAGCCTCAGACGAGCTCCCTAAAAAGAGCTAGTTTGAAGTCCTGCCCATCTGGTACATGGCGCACCTTATTGTCTTCAAGGCGAATTTAGCAACCCTTCTGACGACACTGTCAGTAGTGACCCAACCAGTTATGCCACACAACTTACAACGATCATGCGTGCCCTCTATGCAGTTCACGTACTCGTGCACTGCACAAAGGAACGTACTCGAAGCATGTTCTTTATGAACTCTCCCATCAAACACATGCTTTTGACGGCCACGACGCGAGTCCCAAATGTTTAGAGCACTATCCCCAACATAAAATGACGAGAAGACACCATCTTAATGCATCGAATGTGCGCGGCTTCAATGATTTTGATTCGGTGTGAAGACCGATTTGGATTTCATATATCGATGTTGCTAATGCTGGATTCCGTAAAAAAAGGAGATGTAAAGTTTCCCGGTGAACAGCGTCATCCTCTCTAAGGCAAGAAGCAGTAGTCTTGTATAGCTGAATGAGATGATCGCAGAGGTCAACCGAACACCGGTCCAGCAATATAGCCAGTTTAATTTGCGCGCAGAGAGAAGCTGAGGTTAAACATCTTGACTTGCCATAGGACAATTAAGGATAGCGTACGCTATCTTTAAATGATGTTCTGCTTTTGTCTTGCTGTTGGAATCCTGAGAAACTCATCGTCGGAAGGGTGAAATCCGACTGACACATGCATGGTCGTCCACCGTGATACCTTGCGAGTGGTCTCCACTTTAAATTTATATATCTGACCGGCCCAAAATGTGCGGGGATGGAAAAGACGCACCCCATTTCGGATCTGCTCAGATGCAATAATAGCGTCTATGACTGACACAGTGATGACCGCATCTATGGTGTCGTGAGAAAACCCGACAACCAAGAAACGTGCAAGTCAAAGGATGCCGTCAGCTAGCCGAGACAGCGTATCACCATGCTTTTGTCGTCAATGATGTAGCTCAGTGTGGTGGGGGTGACATTGAGGCCCTTGTCAAAGCCTTCCTCTAATGCCTGGAAAAACAATAAGTACGACCCAAGGAATTCTGGCAGCCTCAGGTGGAGGCGTGCGTTCGTATCACATTTCTGACACCAGTTCAGACGCTTTTATCTAAGAGTTTTCTTGCCCTCGTCCACTTCTTAAATGTTTGTTTGCATCCAAAAAATATCAATATTCAGTTTATTTATGCTGCATTCGAATTTGTTAAAAACAAGTTGCAGACAGGTAATAGAATCAGTTTTGAGTAAAATAGAAGGATATAACAATGATTGTACACGACTATAGCTTTGAGAAATGCGTAAATCTACACAAAAAAGCAGCGCTCTGCCATCACTATCATTAACAACGTTACGCAAAACATAATAGAACGCATCATCTTTCTGTTACACAAATGGCGCAAGCCAATCAGTGTACCTATTCTCTCATAACCATAAGCCACATTGAATTGAAACGAAACTAAAAGTGGCTTTGTACAACAAAGCAAGGTTACATTAATACGCATGGTGTATATTTTATTGGAATCGTTCGATATCCGCATAATGACACCGCAACCAATTACAAACGAGTTGAGAATATCTTTAACCTGGTGATAAAAATAAATATTAGTGTATAAATATAAACTTATATTTATGAGCAGATATACACGGTTGATAACAGCAGTATCTAAACATTTCGGTATTGTAAAACATTACGTATTCTGTTAAGATGACTAATTTTATTTTTAAGTTTGTTTATGAAATGAATTATAGACGGGAACCCCAAAGAAAGAGATAATGTATTACCCTGAATATAACCCGAGTGATTCACACCATTATTCAGAAGACATAATTGTATGTCGTTGGAAAACAAGAGCATTTCTGAGTTGTTTACGGATGCTGTAAGGTCGTTTACAAAATTAAGAACAGAAGAGGACCAATATTGATTTCCTGTGGGAAGCCCGACGTAGCCAAAACAACCTTACGGTGTTCTCGCGTTTAGATAAGTACCCAAGCAGCACGGATTTTGGCCAAGCGATGGCCAATGTCTGGCGATGGTCTTTTAGCCAGTGGCCAGAGAGTGGCCGTTCATTGGCTAATGCTTGGCCGATGGCTGATGGCCAGTGGCCATTGGCCGATTGCCAGATAAAGGCCAGACACCGGCCAGTCTCTGGCCACTGTCTGGCCACTTGGCCAAGGAGCATTACCAGCCATTGGCCAGTGATTGGCCAACTCTGTGCTGCTTGGGTAACTCCCAAGAAGCTTGCAATACCTGGGGCATAAACCAAGCATTCTTAATTCAGCCTACAGAAGCTGGTGATGCACTCTATCAAATGCCTTTATCACGCTAAAGTATATACCACACCCACCTGCTGCGGGTTAAAAACACACAAAGCAAATCCACCCACAAAAAAAAAACTAGAGTTTAGTTTCACGTGACTTCACAGTATTATGCGATGCCCTGGCGTCCCTTGAGATCGCGGTGCCACATGAACACCGTCCGCTGAATTCTGGCGGGACGTAAGTCTGGTACATTGACACACGGGAACGTAAACATCTTAGACGTAAATATGTCTGATGGGGTGGAACGAGAGCAATAAAAAAATACTCCAACCAAAGCCATAAAAAACTTTCTTCATCACTTTGATAAAACAGGGAAACACAAAATGTATCTTGCCTGTACAGTGAGTGGGTTATCATTTGCTATACTTGCTGCGGCGAGCTTTGAGAGCATCAAATGCGCTGCAAACACACGACACTTTAGTGATCTTCGGGTTCATCAGAATCATCGAGGCAACTATAAACTCCTTCAGAAGTACAGTCCGCCGTGGGTATGTTTTAATGACAAATGTTTCATGGGTGCCTACAAGAACTTGAATTCTTATTGTTCATGAATTGTAAGGAGCCTATTGTGACCAAAGCAATCGCGAGGAGAGGAAAGTTTATTCTGCCATTTACTCTATCAATTCACTTTTGTCCGAAGATGTTAGTCCAAGTGGGGAGCTACGCAATGTGTGGCACCAATTGTGCGCTTCTACGGTGAACTGCGGACTACGTATGCTGGACTAAGTATCAATCGCCACCGAAAATCGCCTGCGACCTGTACTCCGTTTCACTTTAAAACGAACTGCACCCGACACTAAAGTTTAATAAAACTAATCAGTCACTGCCAAAAGTGCATCATCACGGCACTAATAATTGTTGAACCTCTGTCCTCACCGACTAAATAAATCACGCATAACAAATGTATCGTGTTCCTGTGCTTTCTTCACGCGTGATTGGATTAGCCAGTAATATCAAACCCACAGAAAAAAAAACGAGCGCCGGGCCGATGTGCTCTTTTCACTGCTAGATTCACTCCACCGGATCATAGCGTGGGTTGTGACTGGATTTAAGAATAATTATCTTGAACTAAGCATGACTCCCTGCCAGCGATTACCTGCGTATTGAGTATATTGGACTAGGTATGACACATCAACGATGGTTGCCTGCAGATCATGCATGATCGACTAAGTATAACTGGCCTACTACCGTCGCATAAGGACTAAGTATGATTCGCCACCAACAGTCCCCTGAGGCCAAAGTACGCTGGACCACGGATAACTAACCAGGGTCTGCAGCCCGCGGACGAAGTATGCTATACTAAGTATGACTCGGCTTCGACGGTAGACTCGGACTAATTATGCTGAACACAATATCACTAGCGTGCACAGTCACGTGACGCTCCAGGTTACCATCGGCCGCGAGTGATTCGTAGCTTAAAATCCTACTTGTGGCTCCAGCAAAGATGTCGGATTACGGATTCAATGGTCCGGGGTTCTGTTCACGGTGATATTCTTGAAGAATCCATCTGTGTTCGATTGTATGCTGCTAGCCATGCTCGTGAATGAATTGGTATGTATAAGTGTGCTTTCTAAATGCATTCCCTGTTGCCGGCTATGCATCTTCTTATGCTGCCGAGGCCTACATGTAGCGATTTTTCATCACGCTCAAACTTTACACTTTTCAATGAAATCCAACCCATAATTACATTCCGCGTTAAAAACCACCCAAAGAAAAGAATAAATAAACTGATACTCCGCCGTGCGATGCAGTCACGCTTCAGGAAGAAATCAAGATTTCAAAAGATTGACTAACTTTTACAGGGCTTCGGTTGGAATATTTAATATTTTCCTATTTCAAAATTGCCGCGCACCTTCGTGTAGCGGTGTGCAGCGTCTTAGCTCCCGTCGCAGTTTTAGTGGCGACACTACACGGCACGCGGCAAGTGGTGCTTCCTTGAGTATATATTTCCCGACGCGAAGAGCTTCAACGTACCTGCCAGGCAAGAGCACATTTGGCGACGACGTCTAGAGACAGCCCGCAGGTCAGCTTGCTCACATCCACGGGGGCCCCATCCTTCGCCTTTTCGTCCAAGACTTTTACCATCTCATCCACGCAGGCGTTGATGATGCCCGTCATCAGCTTCATTTTGGCAGACGTGAAGCTAGGGTTCATCAGCGTCCTCACTTTTTTCCATTCGTCACCTGCATTCAAATTGTTATTTTGATGTGAATCCATCGCGTCTGCCGATAATATAGCGAGTGTCGAAACACTCTTTTTTTTGCGATTACGATGTCTGGAGCGTTTATCCAACTGGTGTGTTTAGCGTCCTATCTCGCTTATTAATCAAAAGTGGTCACGAAGTCGTCGCAAACGACGTCACGATATCCGCGTGTCTTGGTGTCCGATGTCACGGTCCATGTGGTTGCTAGTAGAAGTTCTGGCAAAACGTACGACGGATGGCGGGTGCAACTGTCGTGGGCGCGTCCCATTTCCTGGCTGCCATGGTGAAAAACACAGTTTTGAAATTCGAACATGTTCATACCGGTACTCACTCAACCATACCGGTCGCCGGTTCGAACCTTCGCTTACCGGTATAATCTGAGGGCTCGCAGCCTTGATCGAAATTCTCCTGTTTGAGAGAAGCGGTATGCAGACCAGTTCACACCGCGCAGCGTCGCGACAAAGCGGTTTGAAGTTGCTCACAAGTTTGGTGACACCGGTGAGCAGTTGTATAAAACCTATTTTATTTTGTTCAAACTTGTTAGGAGTTTCGGGCAAACCTGTTAGCTGTCTGCTGCTTAGCGGGCAGGAGAAAGAGAAAGCCTCCGCTCTTGGTGACTCTTTGTTCGTAGCTGGAGGCGATTCGGACGTGTGACCGATGCGCTTGGCCGACCACATCCGATGAGGCTTTCGGCAAAGTGCTACAAGGTAAGCTCTGTATTTTTTTAAGCGCAGCTCTTAGGCGATCGTTTCCGGCTTGAGCGGTGTCGCCGTCGGCGCAACCGCGCGTTGCATTAGGGATGTTTTTCATAATGACGTCACAAGTGGCGTCACAAGTGACGTCACCGCACGTTGCTTTATGGCTAAATTTCTCCGCTAAATTAAGCGGAAAAAATTCCCCGCTAAATTTAGCAGAACAATATCCCCACTAAGTTGAGCAAACAAATTTTCTTGCTAAGTTTGGCGGATAAACAAATTTCCACTAAACATAGCGGGAAAACTTCCTGCTAACTCTAGCAGAAAAAATGTCCAGCTACATTTAGCGGGAAAATTCTCCACTGAATTAAGCGAGAAAAATGTTCTGCTGAATTTAGCGGAAAAATTATCCTGCTACGTTTAGCGTGAAAAATCCCGCTACGTTTAGCGGAAAAATTCCCGCTACATTTAGCGGAAACAGTTCTCCACTGAATTCAGCAGAAAAAAATTCTCTGCTAAATTTAGCGGAAACATTTGCCCGTTAAATTTAGCGGGAAACATTCCCCGCTAAATTCAGCGAAAACAATTCTCCGCTAAACTTAGCGGGAAAGTTAGAGAAAATGTGCCGCTAAATGGGAGGGGAGCAGGAGAGTAGGAGGGGAGGGTACGGATGAGGAGAAGGGGAATACCCTCCTCTCTGTACCTTCCCCTCCTCTCCCTCAAGAGCTGCGCTCTAATTTGGTGTTACAGGGTATTGCATACGTCTTTCATTTTCGTCGTCACTATACTTCATTTACCACTTGCAATGTACGAACGCAGACGTTACAAGCCATCTCATCAATCCAGCACTGTAAACGTATCACACGACTACCGTAATACTCCGAGAGACGCCCCACCCCGGAAAGATAGCCCACCCATTATTTTGGCATGCTTTGCTATTTTTTTAAGAAACACGAAGAGACAGCTTGTTGTCAGTAATTCCAGAGACCTGGTCTATGGCGTTGTTCTTTTCGGCGTTGTGTCGAAAAAAGTGTGTGTGTGTGGGGGGGGGGGGAAGGGGGAATAAGAGGGCCAATCGTGTATCCCCATGAGGCGCATTTGTCACTCTCTCTCTTACTCCGACGTTGAGAGCGCAGAGAACGCGGCATAGCCCAGAACGCGCGCGTTTCATCGGGGCCGGCGAGCAGGAGCTCGAGATCTGCGACCAATTTGTATCTGTGTGTACTCCGCTACGCCGCGCTTGCTACGCTCGACATCGGAGCATAACAGAGATTTTACTTAACCACGGCAGGAGATATGTGCACATTGTTCACTGGAAAGGAACTTCGCCTCTGGTTCATCATCCTTCCTGCCATGACAAGTTTCGAGGGTCACAAAATCTAAAACTAGCAATTTTAGCTTTTAATGGTACAATGAAAATTAGCGCACCCCCTTTTTTTTTTGCTTCGATTTGCTACCGATTTACAATGGTCTATAACTCAAGATATTACAGCAAGCGTCACTGTGCCATTCGAGAAGTTGATACTTGACAGTCGTATGGCTTGAATCGTCCGATGCTGTCCATCGGTAGGTGAAAGGGTGTCCTTCTATATTTTGTATATAATCGGAGCTATAAAAACCCTATGTGTCCCCCCACTTGCTTTTGTCTACGTACCCACTTTCGACAGTTGAGAAGAGCGCGTGCTACAAGCATTCGAACCGGCCGTAGACGTGCACGCGATTTACTCCGGCATGGCGGTTCCGTGGTCGGCTTCTTAGCCCGGCACCCTCGATACCATTCAGACCTTCACAATTTAAACCTTCACACTTCACAACTACACTACGCTCCGTAACAAAGTGGTTCCTAGAATTAAACGTGTACAATGTAGTTAGTGTTTGGAATAACAGCTTTTATATTTTAACTTTCTGGTAACTTATGCAGGGATTACACGTTCAAACGGAGGGACCAGGGCAGTGACTTCTTCTAAGCGACCAACACTAATAAATCTATGTTTTGAAGAATGCGTTGGAGGCTCCTTATTTCCCTGCGCTTGGCCGGCTCATTCCACATGATACCGATTTAAGACTAACGAAGGATTTGACACAGTACCCAGAAGGCCTATTTGAAAGGGTGCCGTAACAAACGGTGCCCATATCGAACGGTTTCCCGTTTATAACGGGAACCCGTATCAAAGGGGTACCCCATATCTCATTATACCCTTTGACCTGAAAAGTTGGACAAGATTACAATCAATTCAAAATGCATAGGATTTTTTTTTCGCTGATGGATTTTTGGACTGTGATGCTGGTGAACGACCTATAAGCAGATTAGGCGTCTGCCGTTTCTACCTCTGCTGCTCTTCCACCACCAGGATCGCGTCAAGGCTCCTAGCGGTGTTGTGGACAGGCTTCAGGACAAGCGCCCTGTGTTGTCCTCCCTTGTCCGATGTTTTTCGAGCAAATACTTTTTTTGTCTGTCGCAACAAGCAAAAAAGCAAAAAAACCTTTCTGTGACGTCGTCGGGTGGAAATTGAAAGACATTTGAAACGCCGCAACCACACCGGAGGGAAACGCGTTCCAGTCGCCGCAGTTGTGATGTACAAAGCTGTTCTAGCTTTTTGTACCTTATTCTTGAACACGAATAAAGACTGAAGGAAGTTAATTGATCTCTCCATGCTCTTGTATTTTTGCTCACTCTTTTCATCTTTCTCGTGAAATTTGACATTTTTATCAATGAGCTGTGACAATTAAACGCAAATTTAAAAAAAGAAAATGAGTATTTGTATTTATTTTAGTCTGAAATGCTTGCAATTCAATACTAATACAATTTAAAATAAAGCAAATGTAGTAATGTGAAGATAAATATTACGCGTTGATAAAAGTTTTTTCACCTTTCAGGAACAGAAGAGTTTGGATTGTACGGCTCCACTAAGATGGTGGGTTCCGGACGGTCGTAGAAAATGTGTGCTTCTTTTACAAAACACTGCTTGATCATTTCGACGTCACTGATGATGAAGAACGGAGCTGCACCCTTGAAGTAGCCGAACGTTTTTCCGTACTTTGCAATCCAATCCTCCATTACCTGTTTTAAAATAAAACAATAAACGTTTTACAAAAAAAATAAAGAACATCATACCGCACTTGTGTACGGGAACCAGATGGTTTCATTCAGGGTGTAAGATAGACAGGTGGGGAAACGGCCCATAGAAGCCTACCGCAGCGCCGTGACCGGATTGTGTACTCGTCTGCTTGCGGGTACCCCCGATTTGCGACAGATGGCGCTGCGGCGAGAGGAAAAAATCGGAATCGGATTTGCATGGAACTTTATGGGAGAGTGCGCAAAATAAACCGAGAGCACGACAGTCCTCCATTGAAAATCCACGAGAAACCATCTCCGTCAGTTTAGCCGGTCGCCACCGGTCGCCCACCCGGAGTGAGAGTTCGCGGTGCTCCACATAGATGGCGCCACAGAAAAAGAGAAAACCGAGGGGGACACAATCCGGTCGCTCATTTGGCTCTCGTTTCCCCACCTGTCTATCTTACACCCTGGTTTCATTTCTGGTTTGTTGCTTCCAACTTTATTGCGTATTTTACATGCACTAACTAACTAAGATCTCAACCATCTTACGTACAAAGGTGCATACCCTACACCTCTCAAAATGTACCATCTGGTATATATTTTTCATTTGCGGGTACTAGAGTCACTGAATGTTCACAGGGTAACGTAAATTCCAAGCTTAGTTTCAGAACCGAGTCGCGGCGCAGCAGTTGCTAACTTCAATACGGCGCTGCATACTGCAGTCGAACGTAATGCGCGTACAGTGTAGCGTTCGTCCTCGTGTGAGCTCTCCCGTTCATTGCCTGTGGCAACACAGATTCTTTCTTTTTTTTTTACTAAAGTTTTTTCTTTTGTTTTGAGCGGTGCGTGACTTGCTCCTCACTGACTCTCTCTCTCTCTCTCTTAGAAACACATCGAAGTCGAGTGTTAGGCATAGTCTTTGAGGCGTAGAATTGGAAACGCAGCACCAGCGCAACCGAAGAGAGCAAACGAGCCGGCTATATATATATATTTTTTTTTTTTGCAAATCAGATTAGCGGCCACTTGATATAGAAATATCTAAGAAAATCAGCGCACCTTCCTTTCGGTCGCAACTCATCGATGCCCAGAGCTTCCACCTGCGCGTACGCGCCGTGCCGTGGTAACGTGGAAACGTTTTATATGCTTTTCTTGTGTGTGTTTTGGACCAATCTTGAAATTGGCTGACTGACAACTTCCGCCACGGGCTACACGAGCCAATGAGAAAAATATTCTGCTCGATTTGCGTCCTGTACGCGGATTAACTAGAATTCGGTACTCTGGGAACATTCAGTGACTCTAGCGGATACGAGCGCCGTTTTTACTAATATTGTTTCATTTGTTGGACTGAAAGGATCGATGAGTCTAGGACCTCTTAAATAAGTTAGTTTTTTGCCACTTATGATCTCGATCGCCCAGAGGCAAGGTCCGATAATATGCGCCCTTAATAGAGCGAAGTCGATAGGAACACACACAACTCTCAAATAATGGAAATTAGTATAGCAGCCGGTAGCCACCACTTTTGGTGGTTGTTGGTCGCCTTGAGTATTGGTGGATACAAAAGAGCAGTACATGGGGACTGCGCCAAGTGAAAAAAAAGCCACCGGCACACCTCATTCACTATGCGCCAGCAGAAAGAGCGAATTTCGTTTATTAAAGCAGTTCCTTAGAGCGACAAAGCCTAGGGGTGAATTTGGATTTGGCTTTTACCACTTCGGGAACGCTTCCTCCAATCGGAACATGCTTCGCGTTGATAGTGCCTTCCTAGTCTTCAGCGTATAGGGTTCATCGGCCTCATTCGAAAGTTGAATATACTATTTTGTAATTTTGTCGCAATTCATTAAAACGTGAAGAACTTTGCGCACTATATTGGTGTTCACATGAGCTCCAAGCAAGCCGAATGGATTCTACCAAGACACCTGGAAGGCGTGCGATTCTCTCCTCCCTAGCGCCACCACCATTGGATCCAGGCAGCGGTGCCAAGCCTACGTTAACAGAAAGGTCCGCAGGTGCGTACTGGAGCGTCTCACAACGATCACGACGCCAGCACCAGGGCGATGCGAAGACGGACGCGTCCGCCTCTCGAGGCGAGTATCATTGGGAGGGCGTGGCTGGTTATGCACTATCGGTGCCGCCATGCGCAGGGATCGTCTTCTCTGTGGAATTGACTGAACACGTCGGGCTCCTGCGCAGCTATTCTCATGGCGCCATTCCGATATGTGGTTGTCGTCAACGTCAATCCTCAGTTTTGTAGTTGTTATTTCCCTTGATATAACAACAAGTCTAGTTGTGCCCGTTAATCCTAGCACTCTAACAAATGGACTGCAAGGCCTTCTTACCTGCAAAACATTCAGAGAACCAATCATTGCGATCTCAGAAAATCAGCTCAGCGAATGATATGGCGGAACATGCGTTTAGACCCCAAATCGAAGCCTGCGCTGCGATCACTCAAGGCAAAGCGTCAGTGCTTTCATTGCATAACAAACAAAACAAAAAATGCAAGGAAAAAAAAGAAAAAAAGAAAAAAAAAAAGAAAGTTAAAGAATGTTAGCTTCTTTCATCAGTTTGGCACTCTCCGGTACAGTGGGGGGGGGGGAGCGGGGAAAGCGTCACATCTTATATTATATCATCATGTCATATCACCCTTTTATGAAGAAACGGATCACAACAGCAAATCAGGGAAACAAGATAGGAAACAGGATGAGCCCTGGAAAAGCGAACAAAGAGTTCTCGCAAAACTGTAGGCGTATCTAAACACGCCTGTTATTATAGAAAAAAAAAAGTCAAACATCCACGAGAAAGCGTAGCAGGCCTTCTTCTTGTCCGCAGAAGCCCATACGTCTCCTTGGAAGTTCAGACATTTTCGAATTGGACTCGTTTGGGTAACTTGCGTATTGAACTCCGAATATATATATATATCGACTTCGGCGATCAGGTGAAAACAGAGCGTGCATTGTGCACATAAGGAACGCACAACAAGCTGTGATTCTCTTCTCTTGTTTAAAATTCACCAGTTTGTTACTACTCATCGTCCTGGGGCTGCATAAAAGGGCTCTGTGACTCGTGTCCTTTTTTTCTTCTCATGCTGGTATATATAGTAGCGTCTCGAGTCACTGAAACAAAATTACGCGATTCCGAAGTATAATTA
Source organism: Ixodes ricinus (assembly GCA_037355805.1). Lineage (NCBI taxonomy): Eukaryota > Metazoa > Arthropoda > Arachnida > Ixodida > Ixodidae > Ixodes > Ixodes ricinus. The sequence continues at coordinate 18,967 of JAZHYW010033354.1, forward strand.
AAAGTTGTTAACTTACATTACTAAGTATCTGTGCTCTTACTGAAGATGTATTCCAGGGGAAGCAACTTGAGTAGTACTTTGAATTCATCACAAAGCAGGTATTTAGTAACTTATCTCAAATACTTTTGTCGAGTACAGTACACCCGCAGGCGATATGAATGAGAACGCCAGACCGTCGACCGGTCCGTGCTATCAGCGCCATGACGCGGCTGCCTTGGCGGCTCGCTTTCTTATCGCGCGCTTCGCGGAGCTTGAGCGCTTGGATCGGGTGCTGTTTTCAGATCTGCTGCTACTTCATGCAGAAAGCGTGGAAATGGGTTTCAATTTCGGCATCTTTTTTTGTGAGTGTAACTAATATAACATATCATCATCGTCGCAAGTCCAACGCGGTTGCTGCCAACATCACACAAATGAAACAATATTGGGTTCTTCTTTTTAAGCAGCGGAAACTATAAGTTAATTTGTGATTCGTTCCGCAGCCTTTCGGTTTAGCACATATCACAACAAAGAACTACTAAATCACCTTGTCTACCTAGAGCGTCTGAAAGGCTCTTCCCCAATCCTCGCGCTTGCTGCGGAGTAACAGTAGAGCTGAGAACCGCGCAACATCCAAGCGCTTAATTTTGGCTAAGAGCACGATGAGAAAGCGAGCCGCCACGAGCAGCCGCGTCATGGCGCTGATAGCACGGAGTGGTCGACGGGCTGGCGTTCACCTTTATATCGCCTGGCGGGTGTACCTTGTTCAACACTGGCTTCTCAGTTTACTAGATCGCCGCGGCATTCACGGCGTGTTGTCGTAATGACGATGCGACACGCATCGTTTCTAATGCTCTGTGACGACACACAATAATGCTATTTTATCTGTCGCGCCCTACTGTTCGTATTTGCATATCAACAGAATGTCGAAATAAGGCTGATCTCTGTGTTGCTTACGTATCAACAGCGGCATTAGAAAGTCGCGTGCTACATTGTCAACATTGATATTAATATCGAATGTGGCGAATCGTATTTATGAAAGAATCGGTCAATTTCTACAGTTACCACTCGCGAATCTCATCACAGCCTCCTCGAGAGCTTCTGTCGAGGGCCGTTTAGCAAAGCAACGAGGGCGATTGGCTGTCGTTGGAGACTGTACCAACCTACACGTTTCTTTTCCTCTGGGACTGCACCAACCTATGCATTACCTATATATGTAACCTCTCACTTCGAACCCACCCTTCTGTAAGGCCCAATTCAAGCGAAGGAGGGGTGAGAGGAGGAAGCTGAGGAAGGATACAAACATTGATTCTGTCCTTCCGAAGTTGTTGCCAGTTGCCAAAAAGTAGGTCGGGCTCCGGCCCCGGGATGCCCAGGCGCTTGAAGAAGCCATGTCGGTGTTGCCGATTCCGCAACCACACAGCCACGCACGTCGCCAGAAAGGCGAAAATGGACATCCATAGCACCCAGAGTGTAGACTCCATCCGAAACTGTAAAGAAGAACTAAGGAGTCTCGAACACTTGCATCCACACGCTCACAGGCTTGCTCAATAGACCGGTCCTTGCGTTGCGCACACTAATATTTACAAAAGGAAATATGTATATAAACGAAAAAAGCGCCGGCTTCTGTGCTGTGGAGTTAATATTACTGCAACCAAATATTTGCCCTGTAGCAGGACCGATGACAAGCATAGTTGTTGTATTCTGGCGAGAAAATCGCACAACTACCTATATTGAAATATAAAATCATCCGAATATTGTCTTCTTAGATAAATAATGGGACCACATTTTTGCTTCGCTTGTGTACATGTGTGTACTATTTCACTTTTCTTTCTTTCATAGTAAATTTGGCAGAACCTCCCGCAACAATGGAAAAGAGATTAAAAAAATATGCGTGTATATATCTTTGAAGGGTGGTTATAATGGCGCCGATGTATGCGGACCCAAACCTATTGCTTCATTGCAAAAGAAAGTTGATGTCAAGTTTAATCTAATATCTTCGATTTCTCGTGAAACATACAACCAGCTTCTAAACAGTAGTTAAAATTACCGTGATCTTGTAAACGCACCGTGACGTCAGTTGTAGAGATACAGAATAGCGGCTTTCAAAATGCTACAGAGTAAAACAAATGGTGGTCCCGGCTTCTGTATGTCATAACCATCTTATAATGTATGTACTAGACAGTGGAAATATATATTTGTTTTAGGGGCGAAGCTCCTTGGGGGCTAGCCATGTCCGTCCGTCCATCCGTCCGGCGTCCGGCGTCCGGTGCTTGTGCTCGTGCTCGTGAGCTCACGGCTCACGTGCTCACGAGCACGTAAGCACGTGCTCACGTGCTCGTGTAAAAAAGAGAAAAGAAAATTAAAAAGTAATGTAAACACAAAAAAATTTGTTTGCGCAGTCCACAGGATTCGAACCTGTGCGGGGAGACCCCAATGGATTTCTAATCCATCGCCTTAACCACTTGGCCACGACTGCGGGACGAGTAGGGGGCTCTGAGATGTGGTAGTAACTCAAGAGCTGGGGATGTCATGGATGAAACGTTGCATGTAGCCGCTCAACGTCTATACAGGAGAGGGCGCTGCGGTCAAATGCGTAGATAATCGCGTTAAACTTTGCATGCATTGGCTCAACGTTTATAGACGAGAGGGCGCTGCGGTCAAATGCTCAAATGCATATATAACCACGTTCCATACCACACATTCTCTTTCTGACATGGATGAAAACGAACGAAAGGCTCGGCATGCTGCGGCTCAGCGTCTACGCAGACAAGCACCACCAGAGCTTCGCCCCAATCAACATCATTCACCACGTGGAGATGCGGTCAATTTTTTTTTTTTTTTTTAAACACATCCAAATGGACACACTAAACCCAGAGGACTGTAATTTAGGACACGAATGTCAGAAAGAAAACAGTTATGCGGAATATGAAAAGTGTTTGCTTTTTTTATTTATTTATTTTTTTGAAAGGGGGGGGGGGCGGGGGGGGGGGGGGGGACTGCAGCGAGGGTTAGTGCCGCAAGAGAAGTGCAACGCGATAGTATTTAAGAAATACATTTTTTCTTAATTTCTCTATTGCGATGCAATTCTACGGGTTTATTTTTTGTGTCTGTACGAAAATACTTTATCGGATATATTCCTGGAATCGCGACACTTTAGGGGTTGATGTATCTTGTTTCACATTCCAATAAATCGTGGCCTTCCAAACAAAAGTTGAAGCTGCCATTTTCTTACTCTTTGCGTGTTAGCTAAGAAGGGGAGGGTGGTGTGAAGAGTAAATTGACTTTTTTCACGCCCAAACTTGCCGTCATTTCATTTAGAGCACTGCGCGGATAACAGTTTGATCATTCACATCCGATTCGCATCCGCAGACTCCGTATCCGCATCCGAACCGCATCCGCGATGAGCTTAAGTAAATGCATCCGCCTCCAATCCGCATCCCCAGACTTTATATCCACGGCCGAACCGCATCCGCGAAATTTCGGAACCGCATACGACCGTCAGTCGGCGCATTCATTCTATGTCATAAAATCAAGGATGGATAAAACTTCTAAAAAAACATCTGGATGGTATCATATGAGCCGCCTGCTTATTGTTTACAAAGAATTCTTTGTGCCAGTGTACGGTGAAAGTCACTTTATAGTATCCTGTTTTATTGGATTTATAAAATTCGCGATCATCCTTCCAGAGACACTGGACATCGCTAGAAAGATGATCGCAGTTATGAGATCTTTTGGCAGTCAAGTGACCCTGACACAGTGTCCGAAAGGTGCGCTCAAAAGCAAGAACATTTAAATATTTATTTTTATTTCTGCTTTGTAAAATCCACTTCAAGCAGACACATACTTCGCAAACATGGAGCTTAACTAAGTAGAGTATAAATAGCAATGTGTCATTTTATTTAGGCCAAACAAAAAAAGGGACACGAAAAGGGATCACTCACCGCAGCAAAGTTTAATGCGCGAGTACACCACTCGGAAAATGTCACAATATTCAATAATGGTAACGCGTCTTATTGGTTCCAGTTTTAACACGAACCTTTCAAAACTATATGCGTGCTCGGAACTATATACTTAAAGAACATGTCAGTGCCAACAGTCAAGACAAACTACACGCACAGACACGCAACGTGTCCACTTGTCGTGGTTGCTGCTGTAGTGAAGAAACAGGAGTCTCGTGAACATGAACGGATTGACTGGCCCGCCTCTCTCCAACTAATACCCGGTGTGTGAGAAGGTTCTCAGTTGGCGCACTTGATGCTGTAGTGGAATGCACGAACTGCGCTGCAAGAAAAGGTGCAGAAATTTGTACTGGCGCAAGTTCTACCATTCCAGAGCATCAAATTCTATCTCCCCGATCGATTTCTAGACAAATAAATCACTTGCACGCTTCTTCTAGTTCCTTGTGGCTTGTAAGTTTCGTGTTTTCTTTGACCAAAACAATTTTTCCGCTCTTTTCCTGCCAAACAAGAACACGCTTTGCCCGGGCGACTGATGCCCTTACATTCTTTACTTTCTCGAGTAACAGCATTTTCGCTAGATAGAACGTTCTAAA